>VDFB02224585.1:550061-594448 GCA_007258455.2 Sequoia sempervirens
TATCTAGAGTTACCCCTCCTAATATTAACATTAAAAGGAATACATTATTTTATGAGCATGTGGTATCTCCTTCTAATCATAAAGGATGTAACTATTGGTATAAGGATATACATATCCCTAATTCTCTTCATGAGTAGAGAGATGAGGAAGAAAAATATGATGATTCCCCAACGGTAAATAATATTTTGAGAGATCATGATCTTAAAAAAGTGGATGACCTTATGGATGAGATGATCAAAATTGAGGCTAAGAGGGCCAGAGATTATTTGAGAAGAATGATTAATGATTTGATAAATGGTGGTCCCTCTGGTAGTTATATAAATGCAAGAGGCTCTACTCAAAATTTGGGAATGGGAAATAATCTTGAGGGATTTGTCCCAAATATCACAATAACAAATAATGTGATAAATTCTCTCAAAAACATTGGGGCATGAAATAATGCAAGAGAAACTACTCTTGGTGTAGGAGAAGTAAATAATCAAGGTGGAAAAGGAAATGGTCATGTTCAAC
Source organism: Sequoia sempervirens (assembly GCA_007258455.2). Classification (NCBI taxonomy): domain Eukaryota; kingdom Viridiplantae; phylum Streptophyta; class Pinopsida; order Cupressales; family Cupressaceae; genus Sequoia; species Sequoia sempervirens. The sequence continues at coordinate 550,572 of VDFB02224585.1, forward strand.
TAGACCACCTTTGAATTTAGAGAGATATAAATAGTTGGATTTCACTGGGATGCCTAGATATTTGAACCCTATTCTAGCTAAAATAAGAAATCAATTGGAAAAATTCTTTGGAAGTAATTTTATTTTTAGTGAAGATAATTTGAGATATTTTTAAAATATGACCAATGATTTTAAAATTGAGGATGAGGTCCTCAAGAAATTATTTGTATAATATTTGTTCAATGAAGCTAGGGAATGGTACAAGAGTTTACCTAATCCACCACACATCTATTCTTTCGTTGAATTTAAAATAATTTTCAAAGAGAAATATGGAGACAAGACAAGTCCTAGATTCATTAAAAATTAATTCAAAAATATTTTTAAAGGATATAATGAATCCATCTCATATTTCAACACCTAATTTTCTAGGATAATTTGACAAGGATTATTTCTTGTTTATGATAGAATGAATCTATGTGTTTGGTATTGTATTGTAATTCTTATGATGAAAAATTGGTTATTTATTGAGACATGAAGATCCTTAGAAATTAAGGGATTCCTATAGAGTAGCTACCCATATTGAAAGAAATCAATGAGCCTCCAAAAAATCGCAAAAGATGAACGATGTGAAAATTTTAATCCAAGATAAATGAAATAGTAAAAAATCACATGCATCATAAATTGTATAAGATATTGAATGTATTCAAAGAATAGAGCTATAAAGTGGCTTTAAGTGAAAAAAAGGTTATCACATGAGAAGTAAATCTATGGAAAACAAGAAATAATGTTGAGGTTATCATATTAGCCATATAACACTACATGGAATCGTGGATATCCTATGTAGAATGACCACAAGGTAACACCAAATAGAGAAATTCTAGATCCCCTCATAAATCAAGTGTGAATAATATTGAAGAAAATCCTTATTGTTTAGCATGTCAAATTCCCCATTCTCCACTACAGTTTGTGGTTGCACAATCACTTGAGTCTTATAGTGATCCTTGTGATGAATGTGATGATCATGATCATATTTCAAAGTGTAACTGTGAAAGCCAAAAAATTAATAATGTGTCAACAAGGTTATGTGCTAACAATATTGAATATTCATCACCAAATGAATATAGACTTGAGTCAGATGTTGATGATAAAAGATATGTAGAAAATTGTTATCATCAACAGGGATTTTTTGATGATGAGAAAGAGACGCATCACTTTCATAATCTTAAGTCCACTACCATTATTTTCAATATCAGAAGACTCTTAGATGAAGAAATCTGAGCTTTGATAGCTACAACAATTTTTTAGGTTAAGATTTGTTAGAGTAATAAGTTTTTTTTCTTAATTAATTTAATCATATTGGTTAACTAATTAAATCACTTATCACTTTAGTTACTTAAGCTAAACTTAGGCACATTAATAATTAATTATTTATTAATTATTAAGTGTGCACACTAGGGTTTCCCTTTAGGATTTTCTTTAGGATTTCTTGATCTCCTTTTATAAGGATTGATCTCATTGTAATTATTAACAGGAGAATATCTGTAGCTTTCATATCTTCTTGAAAGTTTTCTCTCTTCTGCAACTTTTTCTTGTTGAAGATAATTGCACATTTGTTTTGCAGATCTCTTGCATGGAAGGTGTTTTGTTTGTGTTTGATCTTGTGGCTCATGGTTTTGTGCTTGTTTCACAATTCTAACATGGTATCAGAGCGTGGATTCAACAAACCCCTTCTCGATTTATGAGGTTTTCTTCTTCAACAAGGGTTGCAGGCTTTAGATCTGAATCTCCTTTGCTTATTTTGCAAATTTTGGAGGTGGGCATCTTTCGAAACATTTTTTGGCATGAATCAGACCTCTCCATTGATTCCAAAGCTACCAGAATAGTCAAGATAGGCCTTTGTTTCATCAATTTTGGCTTTCGTTTATCAGATCTATGAGGGTTTGAAGAAAGGAATTTTTTTGCTAGATCTAGGGGTGTTCAAATTTTTAGAGCATTTTGAGCCCAAATGGACCTCACTATTGCGTCCAGAGCGGCCAAAAACTTAAAGATCGACTATAAACTCGCCTATATTTGGTTAAGTTGATTTTTGAGGCAAAAATTTTTACTTGTACCGCCCTTGTACCATCCGTGCACGCAATCCGAGGTAAAAAAATCGTCAAAAAAAAAATTATCATTTTTTTTCTACAATAAAAAATTTTGCAGTTTTTTTGTAATTGTAAAAAAAGAAAAAAATGTCAAAATTTTAATTTTTAAAAGTTTTGAAAAGTTTTGTTTAAAAAAAAAGCTGCCTGACTGCAATAAGGTATCTTTAACCTGTATAGATCCAGGCAGCGCATTCCCATCTTTTTATGATTTTTTTAAATCAAAGTTGTTTTTATGATTTTATTTATTTTTTAAATCAAAACTTTTCATTGTAATTTTTTTTATGTTTTTTTTTTTTTTAAATATTGTTTTTTAAGTCCACTTGTGCAAATCCGTCGATGGCCATTTGGCTATCAAATTTAAGCCTGATTTTTGTTACGACGGTCGTATGACCGTCAAATTTAATGTTGTACTGGTTATTTTTCCCCCTTTGGAGCTGTTTTTTTCCAAATGCCATAACTTGGGCATACGATATTATTTTTTAGAAAACAAGATATCGTCGGAAAGTTGCTTCCGTCAACTTTCTAGTGGTGTGGCTCTCATCACTTCATTTTTCTTGTTGGCTGTTCTATATGTATTTCTAGCCTTGTGTCTTTTTATGACATTTTGAGCATCATTTGTGAGCAATATTTTATATGTAAACGCACTAAGATAAAGTGTCACACTATTGTACATGTATTTTGGGGATTTTTCACATAAGGTTGTGCCATATTTTTTACTCACACTTTATTATAAAGTTCCATGGGGGGGTTGTGTAGTGCCTTTGTTTTGCCATCACACCTTTGTCCAGTGAGTGTCCCTCCATGACGACTTTGGATCCATATGATTCCAGCCTCATGCATGTGTGCTTTGTTTTGCACACCACTTTTTCAGTTGCATGTGCTTTCTTGTGCACTTTCAGATGTTGTTTCTTCTCCTTCATGCACTACAGGGTGTTACACAACATTTCAGTGGATCTATCAGGCTCTCCCAGTCAGCATTATGGGGGGTATTATACTGTTCGTGTTAATGCTTCCTTGGTATGGCCTTGGAAGGAATCTTTCATTCTAAGTTGATTAGTGTTATTTAGACTATTCGCACCTGTATTTTCAACTTTCATTGGTTGAGTAGTGTCATTGGGGTCACTCGTACAGATTCATGTGCCATCTGTATCTTCAAGTTCCAGGTGTTTGCCTTTGTTTGCCATCTGATTCGAGTAGTGTCGTTGGGGGCACTCATGCAAATTATTGTCTTCTTGATCCTAATCATCCTATCTTCAGAGGAGGTTCTTCAGCACCGTAGCAGTCATCTTTTGATAGAGTTTGCAGCTTCTTCATGCTTCTATGATGTTCTACATGTTCTTTTTTAGGGAATTTCCTTGATTTGGAGGCTTTTCATTCCTTCAATCGCCTTTGATCTTTTCTTAGAGTAGAGTTTTTTCCCATGAGGTTTTCTCTATTTCTCCGCTTTATAGAGATCTTTTGTTTGTACATGGGTTCCTTACTTGGCCTTGTTTGTCAGGACCCATCTTTGCTTTCATGCATCTTTTCCTTAGTGTTTTTAGCTACTTCCTAAGTTCATCTTAAGGGGGGATGTTAGAGTAATAAGTTGTTTTGCTTAATTAATTTAATCATATTGGTTAATTAATTAATTCACTTATCACTTTATTTACTTAAGCTAAACTTAGGTACATTAATAATTATTTATTTATTAATTATTAAGTGTGCACACTAGGGTTTCCCTTTAGGATTTTCTTTAGGATTTCTTGATCTCCTTTTATAAGGATTGATCTCATTGTAATTATTAATGGGAGAATATATGTAGCTTTCATATCTTCTTGAAAGTTTTCTCTCTTCTGCAACTTTTTCTTGTTGAAGATAATTGCACTTTTTTTTTGCAGATCTCTTGCATGGAAGGTGTTTTGTTTGTGTTTGATCTTGTGGATCGTGGTTTTGTGCTTGTTTCACAATTCTAACAAGAGTAATTATAACTTGAGGAGTAAACGTGGAAATAGCATTTTAGGAAATTTAAGGAGTCTCGTCATTAAGGAGAAACAAGAAGAGTGATGAGGCTATAACTTTTCCAAAGGAATGATGTAAAAGGAAGAAGAGAAAATGCTAAAATACTGTGTAGATATATTTCTTTTCCTAGGCCTAAAGAAAATATGTAAGGTTCAAGAGATGAGAAAAATAGTTATAAAGGATCATTTGTCTATAAAGGAGGTAAAACTAAAGAAAAATACAAGTTTATGCATGTCATATTAGGTGATACTTTTTCCAATTGATTACCAAAATGTATTATTATATATATGGCTTGATTCCTTAGTTAGATAAATTTCTTAGTACTTTGTTAGAAATGATGGGGATAGATGAACATAAGGAAAGAGAAGTGGCTCTTATTAGTGATGTCTCATTGAATGATGTTATTCAACCAATGAAGAAAGAAAATTATACTAACAAATATAGCAAGAGAATTAAGTTCTAAAACACCTGAGGTATACATGGGTACCACATTGAATAAATACCCATCTCAGGTTGATCCTTTCTATGTGATCTTTCTAGTGAATGATAAAATAGTAAGAAATTATATGATTAACTTTGGGGCATCAAAAAATGTCATGACATTACAAGTTATAAATCAATTGGGTTTACAAGCAAGAAAATATTATGGGAAATTTTTTCCTATGGACTCTAGGGAAGTGCTTCTTATAGGCATTATGAAAGATGTCAAATTCAAATTGGCATCCTTCGCTAAAAAGACTTACCAAAAAAATAATTTGGGTAGATATTCCTCAATATGTGGTGTTGTTTTCAATAACATGGTTAGTAGTAGTGGAAGTATTCAAATGGATTCATCTTATGCTCACATTCCTATAAATGGAAAAGATGTGAGATTAGATAGGAAAAGGAGAGCTCCTTCTATTCTTGAAAAAGGTGAGAGACACGAGGAGGTTTTTCTCATAAACACTAACTTAGACAACTTCAAAATAGAGGCAAGCCAACTTTCTCAAAGTAAACATGTTTCTTGTGACAAGGAAATTCAGGTAATTTCTAATAGTAATAGTATTTGGTAAATTTATTTAGGAGTGTGCTCTAAAGAAGGATTATGAGGATGAGTCATCCTTATCTCTCTAGTTGGTAAGTCTTTTAAATCTTCCTTCACTCTTGGTTTTGAATGCTCAAAAATGTGGTATAGTATAAATCTATTAGGACTGAACATGGAAATCAAACATAAGACTAAAAACCTTAGCTTTCTAGGGGATTCTGAAATAGTGGTCTCACAAGTAAGATCTAAATATGCCTCTAAAAATAAAAGACTCAAGCAATATAGGGATTTTTTTGGGACACCATTGAACTATTTGATGCATTCTCAATTGATTGGATAGAGCGAGAAAGAAATGTTATGATCGATTTCTTTCCTAACATAGCAATTAGGTTGGAGGACTTAAAATTGGTAGTAAATTCAAAGGTTGAGATATTTACTAGACCTTTTGTACCTAATAACATATTCCATTAGAAATTTTGTAATGATGACCAAGAATTAGTCAAAATTCTCAATTATATTGATGAATACCATAGCCAAGAGATAGATTTCAAAAAAAAATTGAAAATGTTGATGGAAAAGAGACCATTTTTGAAAATAAGATTTATCCAATTGAAGACTAAAATTATTCCAAAAGTATTGGTAGCTCTTGAATGTGTATTTATGGAGTAGATAGAAACATTGTCAAGCCATCTCTTACGCATGAAGACATGGAAAATATCAACTTGGGGATACATTCATCATTCAAGAATGTGAATGTTTGCAAGTAAATGGACTCCAAAATTAGAACCATGTGTATTTTATTATTGAGGAAATACAATAGATTTTTTGCATGGTATTATGATGATATGAAGGCATAGATAGAAGATTTATTTTAGCATAAAATTCCTTTGAAATTTGATGTTAAGCCCTTTTAATAGAAGCAAAGGCCAATTAATCCTATATTAGCACCCAAAAGATAACAATAACTAACTAAAAATAGAGATGACTTGAGATAATCAAACCCATCAAACATTCTACTTTAGTGTCTAGTTTATTCCAAGTCAAAAAGAAGATTGGGATATTGTATTGTGTGTGGATTTCAGAAATCTAAACATGTTTTCCCTAAAGGACAACTATCCATAACCAAATATGGAAGTAATGTTAAATAAGGTGAATGGTTGTGAGTTACTCTCCATGGTGGATTCTTTCTCGTGATACAAGGTAATTTTGAAGGAATCGGAGTAATATAAGATAGCCTTCACCACTCCTATGGAAAATTTTGTGTATGTCAAAATTCATTTTAGTTTGAAAAATGTCGGGGCCACTTTTTAGAAAGGTATGGATGTTTCTTTTTTTTTCACTTGATAGACAACATCGTGGTGGTTTACTAGAAGATGATTTGACTTTATTTCAAAAAGGTTGAAGAGCACTATATGCATTTATAAAAATCCTTCAAAAGATGTATGGAATCTGGTATATTTTTTAACCCAAAGAAATGCATGTTTGGGGTCATAGAAGGAAAATTGGTTGGTCATTTTCTCTCAAATAATGGAATAAATATCAACACAAAGAGAGTGGATGCAATAGAAATATTTCCTATGCCTAAGAATATCAAAGGTATCCAATCATTTTTTAGGAAAAGAAAACTTCATCAAGAGATTTGTGACTAATTTTGTTGAGAAAATAAAATCCAATTCAAAGTTGCTAAAAAGGGAAAATACACTTTATGGGGGAAGGAACCAACTGGAGCTTTTCAAGATATAAAAGAAACAATCAAGAAAGACTCAATGTTGGCCTACCCAAATTTTACAAATCATTTTCAATTGTTTTCTATTGCTTCTTTTTATACAACTGTTGTTGTACTATTGCAAGAAAATAAGAATGGTTTTGAGAAGCCAATTTCTTTCTTTAGAAAATCACTTTAGGTATTTGAATTGAAATATGATGCTATATATAAATAGGCTTATTATTTTTTCAAGGAAATTGATAAATTTAGACCTTAATTGGTAGGTGTCACATTTTTTTCTTATGTACCTAAAACATCAAAAAAATAGGTTAAAAAGGGGGGTTCACCAATTTGAAATGATAACAAAGGGGGTGTGATGCACCTATTTTCCTTTATTTCATTAGGAAATGAGATCCACACAAAGAATTGATTTACAACCTTAGGTGAGTCAACTCAATGAGGGAATCTACTGATTTCCTTATGATTGAGGATGAGAGTATCAGCCTAAACAACACTTTTGGGAGAAAAATTAAAAATAATAAACCAACTCAATCATGCTCATTCAAACTTGAAACGTCAATTTAAAGCATAATACAGATAGAAATAGTAAAGTTTCGGTAGATGTGGAAATGGCAAAGTGATGTGTACCTGTCACCAAAATATAGATTTGGGAGGTTGACTGGGGCTCATTCACCTATAGGCGAATGGGTCTTTGTGCAGGGTTTTTAACCAACTTTCAGGAGCCTATGATGTCATTTTGTAGCTTCTATTTGATTTGGATTTCAGTGTCAAAAGGTTGGAAATGAGATCTGTAGGTGATATTTTGTGAATTGACAACAATGTTGATAACTTTTTGCAACTTTGACAACTTTTCTAATTTTGATTTTCAAGAGATCTTCAATTCGTCTTCAACCTAAGATCTACAACACAAACATAAGAGGAAAAAATTGTTTGTTTTTGGTGAATTGTGGTTTTCCTTGGTCAAACCACATTTTGGTAATTAAACCTTGAATTAAAATAATAAAACATGAAAGGAATGATGAATGAACAATGCTATGTTGCAACTCACCAATCCCTTGAATAAACCTTTGGAAGACTGAAATGTTGATCTTGATCTAGCATGAAATGGATTCAATGGATGTGGATCTTGATGCTTGAAATATGACTTGAATGTTGGCTTGAATGTTTGAAATCTACATCACAATGTTAGCTCCAAAAACATGCATGATTGCAAGAGACTTTGACATGATGCTTGACATATTGATTGCTACAATAAATCACTAATAAATATGCTCTTCAATTCCCTTCATCATAATCTTTGCTATGCTTTTTTCTCACTTGAATTTCTAGATTGCTTAGGATTTGAATTGATGAAATAAGCTTGTATTTATAGGTATGTATACTTAATTTCTCGAAAATTAAACATTACAAGCTGACATTAAAATTTGGATTCGTGGACATTAAAATACTACCAAAAACATATTTTAAATTTGGTTTCAAAGGCCTAGGGAGGACCCATTCGCAAATGGGTCCCAGGTCCCTATTCCTAGAACACACATTGCTCAAGGTAAAGTATTATATGTTAGCATTAATTTTTGTTGGGTTTCCCCTTTGAAAAATGTAATTTATTAGGCTTGTAGATGTAAAATAGGGCTTATTAAGGACTAATTAAGTCCAATTTAATTGAAGCGACCCAAACAAAGTGAAAATGTAAAGGAGTACATTTTTCTACACTATGGTACCTAATGTTGCAGTCAAAGATATCCTTACTCAACAAAAGGTGATTGGTTGAAGATGTAGATGGATAAACAAGATTCAAGAATTCAATATTGATATGCAGATAACAAAGTTGGTCAGGGGGCAAGGATAAGAAAATTTGATGGAAGAGCCAAATTTAGAGAGTGCAGGAGTAAACCAAGTGGATACAAAGAATTATCAAAAGGGGTGTAACTTGGAGAGTCCTCCCTGGTACAAATACATTATATACTACTTGTACCATCTTATTTGTCCAAAAGATAAATAGATAATCAAAGGACTATTAAGCTTCATGCAATAAAATATGTTGTCAACAATGAAATATTCTAGAGAAATAGGGATGGTATTCACATGAAGTTCCTTAATGAAATGGAAGAAGAAATAGTGTTAAGAGAAATGCACAATAGAGATTGTGGAGGTCATTTCATAACCAAAAATACTTCTCAAAGGATCATCAGAGTAGGATACTGGTGGCCATCACCGTTCACTAATAGTCATAAAATGGTTAGGAGCTATGATGCTTATCAAATATTCTCTAGTAAATTAAAATTATCTGGGGCTTTTCTTTTAAGGCCCTTAACAATAGATGCTCCTTTTCAACAATGGTGGATTGATTTCATTGGTGAAATTAGTAAAAGGTCAAGTGGGTGATTAAAATGGATCTTTTTGGAACCTACCTATTTTACTAAATAGATTGAGGTCATCCCCATTAGAAAGGAAACTAGCAAAGTTATAATTATTTTTTCTTATGGAGCACATTATCACAAGATTTGGAGTTCCAACTAAGATTATAATTGACAATGCAATGTGTTTTAGATCTACAAAATTTGTTGATCTTGTTTTAGACTATTGAATTAATTTATCCCATTCATCCCCATATCACCTCCAAGGAAATGGTCAAGTTAAGCCTAGTAATAATAGTCTAATGAATATCATCAAGAGAATGTTGGGGAAGAACAAATCATGGGATTTAAAATTGAAGTTAGTATTGTGGGGTGACTATGTCACACCTAAAAAATAAACTAGGAAAGCACAATATGAGTTAGTAGACATGTATGCCATAATGCAAATGAATAATTTGATTCTTGTATACAAATTTATATAAATATTTTGAGGAAATAGATAATGTCATGGATAAAAAATAAAATAATGGGTGTAGTTAGATGAAATTTGAAGGAGAGCTCGATTGGTCAATGTTAAGAAACAACAAGTCAAATATTTGTTGGATAAAAGAGATAGCTTTAGGAAATCTGAAATTGGAGAACTGGTTTTGGTATGGGATGCCAAGCTATAAGATAAATGAAACCATGACAAATTTGATCCCTTGTGGTTGGGGCCATGCACCATTATGAATTCTCATGGTGAGGATTCATATTTCATTGAGAGCTTAACTAGAGAAATTAAAGAATTACATGTGCATGGGCAATTCTTGAAGCATTAATTTTCTTGATATTTTTCTCAACTTTTCATGCACAATAGTTAATTTTTTTCTCTCCTTTGTTTGGTTTCATACAACCATGGTTGTTTATGACCCACAATGAAGTGTGTTTTGTTTATATTTTATTTATGTTTGTGTATGTGTGGTCTACATCCCAAAGTTTTATAAATCCTTGCAATATTTCACTAAAAGATGCATCCCAAAATAAGATTCATTATTAGTTTTATAAATCCTTGCCATATTTCACTAAAATATGCATCCCAAAATAAGATTCATTATTAGACTATGTAAAATTATCAAGGTTTTAATGGTTGTATCCCATAGGGTTTATCCAAAGCCTAAAATGCTTATAAATTTTGTATTTGAGAATATTGTGCTCCTAGCTTTTAATTTGTTGACTTTCCAAGCTAGTGTGAATTATTTTAAGTTGAGCTTTTGTATCATGAGCCTTGTTGTTTAATCATCCCTTTCATATAGATTATCAAATGTAATTGTTTCCTCATCAATCAAATTGTATGACTTAGGCTTTGATAATTATAAAGGGTTGTGTGGCCCCTACTTATCATATTTGTGTCAAGATTCAATTGCACCACATGAGGGCTAGTATAGTATGGTTTTGCTTAAATCATCTATGTTTGAGATTGCACTCTTGCAATCTATTGACATGAATCCTAGGGAAACAATTCAAATTTGGTGAAACCCTCTAAGAATATTTCATCATTGGTTAAATGTTGTGCCCTCATTGGCCACACATATTGGATTTTCCTATTGTCTTACAGATACAAGTAATATAAGTCTTGTATCTTTCAACCAAGTGACAACATCCCATTGCAATGTCAAGATTATTTATAGTGCAGATTTATAATCAAGCCCACTCCTCACTTATATGTTGGTCATTGAGGATAATATTAAATTCTTAGTTTTGAAGGTTGATTGAATACACATGGTTTTTTTTCTAATTACAATGTACAAGTCTTTCCTAGCACAGTTTTATTCCAACACTTTCCTTTTAAATTTATGATGATGTAATATGTTGACACATCTCCAATGGTGAATGATATTCAATGACTAATATCTCTCCTATTGGTTCAAAGAATGTTTCATGAATAGCTGGTATTGAAAGTGTGTAGCCAAGATAAGTGTCACTCTCTAATTGCAACACACATTCCCTTCATAGTGTAACTTGACAAAAACATATTTCAAATTATTTTCATTGGGGAGTGCAACTTGTAGTACCTATTGATTTTGTTTATCATAAAGATCAATGGTTGGTATTCAAATACAACCAAATGACCTATAGTGTGTCATGCAGACCTTATCTTCTATTAACATTCTATGCAAAAAGTGGTGAACTACATTGAGGGTTCAAACATGACAACAAAGCTCTAGGGAATTAATTTCATACAATGAAGAATGGTAATAGAGCATTTTCTATGAAGGAGATAACATATTCAATGTGTTCTTTATTGTGGGTCAAATTTGAAAGCATTAAAATATTGGTTCAATGGGTATGTTTTTGAAAATTCTATATTTTCTTAAAATTTTCACTATTAGGGTTTTATTTTTGTTACTACCATGAGGTATCTATTATGCTCTTTGAATTATCATGAGTTGATTTTCCAAATCCAAGGATATTTTCATGGAAAGTAGGGTTACTGCATTTAAAAATGATTCAAATTGTATCCTAGGGCGGTAGGGAAAAATAAAGTTTAGAACAAGACCTTTTAAACCAATTTTCTGGTTCAATTAAGAAATCAAAGCATTCTCAGGGCATGGGAATTCTCTCTAAGAGAATTCATTATAGAGTGGAGTAAGTTAGAGATGTAACTATTTCTATCCAAGGGTGGGATTTATTCTAATTATATTATTTTTGTAGCATTAAATCTATCCTTATATCTAACATTTGGAGATTTGATAGGAAAATTGGTTGTCCTTAATGTATTTATGAATGTTGATTTAATTCAAGCTATCTATAGAAAATATCATGATAATGCCATAACACTATTGAAATATGATGGAAAGCCAATGCTTGTTATGAACAAGGAGTTAATTAGAAAGTCTTCAATATTGATCTTGAGGCAAATACCAAAATTAAATTTGATACATTGTGTCATAAATCTAGAAGGGATAGATAGAGTTATAGAATTAGATGGTTACCACACCATAGATGAAAAGGTCTAGATGGAGAAAAACCAATTGCAAGGAAGAAACAGAGCCTTTTAATGAAGACATGTTTGAAGAGTATTTTAGAATGACTTACTATACACTCTACCAAGAGTTAGAATTTGGTTATAAGTAATAGATACCAATTCATTTATTGATGATAGCTATTGATATTCAACCCCAATGTGTTAATAGAGGGTTTGATTTTGCGTCCTTTATTGTGGATGCAATCCACAAAGAATCGGTATCTTTTGATAACATAATCCCATACTTTAGATGGTATTCCATGTTGATTTTATTAAATAATGGAGGTAATATTTGGGATCATGCCCTCTAGCTAAAATATGACACTCCAAAAGGAAACCCTTTTCTTTTCAAGGGTAGATCTATATTTTTTATTAACACTACCAAGCATTAGACTAGAGGCTTCTTTGAGAGGCATTTTGTGCATAAGGTGTCGATGTTGTTGGGTTATAAAAGGATGATATTTTCTAATGATGTTAATAGTTTTTTAAAGATTTAAGGACCTTCACCTTGAAGTTGGAATGATCATAATTAAGGTGATTGGTTCTTTCATTCAAATTGAACAATCATCAAGATCTAGGGAGTTGAGGTTGAATCTCGTGTTCTACCTATGTGGACCATGCCTGATCGATTAGTTTTTATTGAAATCATGTGATAGCTAAATAAGGTTGAAAATACTCATTTGAGGTAGCACAAAAAGACTCATTCTTCCCACCTACTATGAAATTTGTCGACATCATAATTACTTTAAAGTAATTATTAGAACTCTTGAGTTCTAAGTTGTTGGAGTATATAATGAAGACATAGGGAAGAAAAAACTTTGATCTAGAACACTTCATTCATAGGGTCAAAAGAGGAGTACAAAAATTTGCATATGAGCAAATTAACTTGATAAAGCTAATGACCTGATTAGAAATTGTACCACCAAGATATAAATTTATACTAGGAGATATAAGTGGTTTAAAATTTTCATGGGAAAAACAAAGAGAAAGGTCTATGATGTTGAATATAAGGGAGCATTCCATGAAATTAAGGAACCGATTCTCAAGATGCAAATGATACTAGACAATGTATACAGTTACGATTTGTTCCTTCAAGGCTAGCCACAAGGTCAATTATTCAGGTTCCAACCATTGAAGTTTAGTCTTACGAGATACAAAAGCTAGAGTAGTCTATCAATCAACCTCCAAAGACACATGATGCAAAAATAGGAGGTGATATTCCTCAAGTGGGGCAATGTAATTAGAGGTAGCTCAACATTTTTTTCACTATCCTATTATAGAAGTTTGAGATCACCACTAAGCCAGGAAAAAACCTATTATAGAAATTTGAGATCACCACTAAGCCAGGAACTAACCCCTTTAATAGAATAAGCTTCTCACACCAAAAGGAGTTTAGAGAGAGTATCCTTTGCGGAGAACAGGCACAAAAACCACCCTCATCTTCCAAAGACACCACCAGCAGGAAGCCCACTACCAAGAATAAACATCAACCCCCTTCGAAAGATAAATCATCATCAGCCACCAATGGTACGAAGCAGCTCTCTTAAAGAGCCAATGAAACTGAAATTGGTAGCAGAAGCGCCCCTATCCGCCACCATAAGGACATCAAAATAATCCATTAAGGAAAAAATCCTCAAGAAAAAGGGTTGCAGAAATAAAGAGATAGCCAGCCCCGAACACTTCCCATATAGCAGAAAAAACCCATGACAAAATAAGCAAGGAATAGACCACGCCTCAGGCCAAAGAACATCCCAAGACAGGATGTCGACACCAAGCTCACGAGCAATAGCAAACTCCAGCCAAAAGGTAAACGTAGGAGGAAAAAAGGCACGCTCGACCTCTCCCAGTGGCAGGACACCAAAAAGCACGAACAAAATCCCATCTGGTTCATCCTCAGCTTCACCATCTCCATCTGCAGATTCAGCAAAGTTCAAAAATCTACCCCTGCTTCTTCTCTCGCCCAACACTCCCGCTCGTTCTCCCATCTTTTTCAAAAAAAATTGGACAAAATATAATTGACATTTAAGAAATCGAATAAGGTATTGCCTCAAACCAAAGGTTTGAACTAGCAAATATTCATCTAAAAAGAACAGTGTTAAACATAGAGGAAGGAAGAAAAGAAGTGCATGATGTAAGAGGTTTAATATTTGAAAAATTATTGTTTGATGAGAGTTCATCCAATCCATTTAATTCCAACCCTAATATTGAAGAAGTCTAAAGTATTTATACAAAGGATGGAAGAAGAAAGAAAGCAGGCTAAAGAGAGTGATAATAAGTACATGCAATGATGGAGTAATTAAGACATCACTTAATAATTAATTAATTATTAAGTTCATTATTACTTTATTCACTTAACCTAAACTGAGGAGTGTTCTTTTATTATTAGATTGGACTAAATATATGTTATTGTCTCATTTCATGAGATTAAGACACTTGTCACAATCTAATCAAATCCTCATCTAGGGTTTATTTTTACTTTTATAAGCATTCACATTCATTGTAATACATTTAATTAATTCAATTCAATTACAATTATAGGTTAATCTAATACTAGATGCTTGTGTGTACTTAAGTGGATTCAATCATTTCTCTCTTGGTTGCATAGCAATTCAGTTGCTTTGATCTCTCATATGTGATAGGCATTTTAGTTGCAAGTGATTACTGGGAAATGGGGTTCACTATCAACTAAATCGTGGTATCAAAGCACCAAATCTATGAATTCTTATCCAAATTTTGAGAGATTATTCCTTGAGAGAAAAAATGGCTCATCTTGAGACAAAATGAGCATCATTTTCTTGGTGGTTTTTTTAGAAAAACAGTTTCTAGGTTTTGTTTAAAATCACAAAAAAACATTTGGGTATCTATTAGATTTTGCAGATAGTGATCATATCTTGAAAAAAATGTTGTCAAAATAGCACAACATGGTTATTATCCCTCCAAATAAAGTTTAATTTTTTGCATGCAATGAGCAAGTTTTCATAAATCAAATCAGAAGGGTCATGTCTATTGACTATCGGTTGACAAAATTTACCTTGTTTTTCAAAAAATCATAACTTGAGTATACTGTGTCAAAATCAGGAAAATGAGATATCATCAAAAATTTGGTTCCAAGAACTTTCTAGTGGTGCGAGTCAAATCATTAGATTTTGTTGTTGGTTTATTTTATTCTCAATCTTGAAGTCGGATCTTCATTTTTTGCTCTTGATTTCATAAAATTTCACCTATATCTCTAATTTTAATGATTCCAGTGGCATTGGAAAGGTATTTTAAAGCTCTTCAAATCTATTTATGCACATTTTCCAAAATCTACCCTATGTACATTTTATTCAATTTTTGTGATTTCATATTTTTGTCAATTACTTAAACATCTTGGCACTTGGAAAATATTTGTTTATGTAAGATGACTTCATTTGATCTAATTTATATGCATTGAGGTCATTAGTATTTGATTTTATCATTTGAGGAAGTATTATGGGTTGTTTGTTCATCCTTATTTTATCATCCTAGCAAAAGATAACTATGAGTCTTGGCGAAATGAAATCCTAACACATCTCAGGTGGCTTGATATTTTTCCTTATCTATATGGACTCATACCTACACTAGACACACCAGGGACTTATTTAGCATGGGGTATTATCAATGATCCTGTTGTAGGGGTTATATGTTCTACTGTTGATCTTGAAATTGTGTGTTGTACCAAACATTGATTGTCCCCACACACTTTGGACTCAACTTTTGGAGATCCATGGAGACCCTCATATCTCTCCATACCTAGAGGATCTTGCTTCATATTGTCTCATTCATCTTGCATATGCATATTTCATGCCCTTTTATTACAATACTTCAGAGGAGCTGGAGTATATCATAGGTCTTGCATGTTCTAATGGTTCAGAGACTTGTCTTCATGTTCCCACTCTTTAGATCAAGACTTCATCACCATCTTCTATTGCTCTTGATCAGCTTGGCATCACCACATCTTTGGCCCCTATTGATTCATTATAACAAGGCATTCATCTTCTTCCAGACATAGCTACTTGGGATTCATAGCTTGCAAACATGTCATCTTTATTTGTAGAGTCTCAGATTGCAAATTTGGAGGATTACTTTCAGGAAATTCATCTCCACTTTGTTGATAGCCACATCATCGTTGTTGGCCCACCATCTTCTTCGCCTTTGCAACTTGTTCTACATCAATCTTCACCAATTTCTGGATTGACATCATCTCTTTCCAATGTATGTGGACACTTGAGCACTTTTTAGAGGCACGCGTCATTTGGATTTGGATTCCTGATTCACCCATATTTATGGATTGGCTTCTCCAATCACCAATGCATTTGATTCTTCCAAAGGGGAGAAATGTTGTTTGCATGCAGTGGATCATATTATGTCTTTAGGCATTCATCATTGGCATGGGAGGTATTTCTTTATGGGGGGATTCATATCCTTATTTTCTCTCTCATATCAAGGGGACATTTATTGTACATGTGTGACAAAAGTAGTCCTTGGGGGGTCACATTGAGTCCTCCTTTTATCCTTCTTTCACTAGTGCATTCATTTCATTTTCTCTCTTTTGGAGAGGAGTTTTTCCCATGTGGTTTTCTCTTTTTCTTTGTTTATGAGAGATTTCATTTGTTTTTACATGGATACATCATCAAGAATTGTATCTGGGACCCATCCATGCATCCATTGTTTCATTCTTCATTGAGGATTTATAGCTTCTCCCTAAGTTGATCTTAGGGGGGTTGTTGGAGTAATTAAGACATCACTTGATAATTAATTAATCATTAATTAATTATTCAGTCCCTTATTACTTTATTCACTTAAGCTAAAATTAGGAGTGTTTTTTATTATTAGATTGGACTAAATATAGGTCAAGTTGTCTCATTACATGAGATTACTTGACACTTGTCACAATCTAATCAAATCCTCATATAGGGTTTTCTTTTTTATTCTTTTATAAGCATTCACATTCATTGTAATCCATGTAATTCATTTAAATCAATTACAAGTATAGGTTAATATCTATATCAAATGCTTGTGTGTACTTGTGTGGATTCAATCATTTCTCTCTTGGTTGCATAGAAAATTAGTTGCTTTGATCTCTCGTATGTGATAAGTGTTTAAGTTGCCGGTAATTTTTGGGAGCTGTGGGGTTCACTATCAACTCCAACATGCAACTCAAAGAAGATTGGTTAGAGGAAATGAGTGTTTACTCTTGCCAAGATGGGATATAACATCTCCTATAACCTTGGACACTATTAGACAACAAGATAATGATGATTTCTTTACATGTGAGGAACAAGCTAAAGAACTATATGTTGGGTCAAGTTTTAGTAAAAATTTTGAAACCTTAGTTATATAGGCAATAGCTCCTAATCAAAATAAGCCTCAACTAGTTAGAGATATAAATGAGCTTACATAGAATTTAATTGTAAGAAGATTGAGTGAAATGAATTATCCTCAAGCAACATCATTGGTAGTCATCATTGTCTTGTCCAATGAAGCGGTAGCAAAAGAGTTGCAAGAAGTTTTTGCGAAGCTGTAGAAGTACCACATTAATTTGTTGCAAGAATATAATAGGATCGGATCAATGAATACCCCTTCTAAGTGCATGAAATTAGTACCTACAATGCCTCCTATTAGCATAGGAAATGTATCTTAGCAAGACAAGGATACATTTGTGTTGAGGATTGCATACTTAGAGGAAAATTTAAAGCAAAGTTAGAGTGCAAAGGTTGAAGTGAAAGACAAAGGAATGATAAATGTGACTGACTTAGTCAATAATCATTTGAACCATATAATGTCTTGCATTTTGCATAAAGTTGATGATTATTGGGCTTCTTATGATAATATAAGAAAAACCTAAGTGATCTAGGTTAGCAATGACTCAACTTTGAGGTAGATATTAAGTACATTGATTCCATGTATGTAGACCATGCGTAATGTGTATAACAATGCATGATTTAATCCCAATGTTTTAAATAAGATATCGAGTACTTATGAGGTCATAAGGCTCCCAAATGGCATCTCTACTTTCCAAGGTAGATTTAATTTGATGCTTAAGGACAAGCTAAATGGTTTCAAGACCCTTGAGGAATGTTTATTACCTCCACTACTTGATAATGATGGTGGGATGAAATCATTAAATGATTGGAAAGATAATTTCAATAAAAAAAATCTCCCTTTATTCACATCCATCACCCAAGGGGATAAAATAGATCCAGTCTAATGCAATGCTAAATTGGATAGATTTCTAAAATTGGAAGATATATTAGATAATTTCACTAAGAAAGTTACTCATTAATGCAATATATATGGCCCACGTGAATAATTTGGTGAAGATATTTGAGCACAAGTGGCAATCAAAAAAAGAATATACATGGACAAAGAAGTATCTATAAACCTTGTGTGATGTTGATTCTTCATGTTACCTAAACTCTACCAAGTCTTCACAAAGTGTGTACAACCATTCCAAGATGTGGTAAGTGATTAGAAATGGCACACTAATGGATAAGGATGTTTATGACAAGTTAACCTTGATTAAGGACTTATATGAAGTCATAATTAACCTTGGTTTTAGTTATAAAAGGAGAATGTGAGGTTGTGGTTTTTCGTTCTTAGATAAAGGTTTGTCCAAGGAGATTGATTTTTTGTCAACATTCTTAGAAGTTAATTGTAATGGTGCCTTGGTTTTTATGAGTTTATTCTGTGTTTCCCTATTTAGAAATATGTGAATTTAGAGGAAGAAGTTGCATAACTCTTCTAAGGGTCATAATTGGAATGAGGGTCTCTAGTTCACTTGGCTCTTGAGATCAAGTTTGGACTAAGATATAGGCTTCATGTGGAGTGTAATGAATTTATCTAGAAAGCAGAAGTTGTGCACCTCCATCTTTTCTTATATGAGGCCTTTCCAATTCCATAAGCCCCATACAATAAATGATATATTCAAATCCCTCTCTCAATCTTTAGTGTTATGGTGGATGTGGGTGATGTGTTGAATCTCGATGACCACCCTTAGTTATTAGTGCCATATTTCTCTATATTGGTGGTCAACTTGTGAGTGAATATGGTGCTATCTCTTCTATGTAATTTTCATCTTCTTGTCACAACCACCTTATTTGACATAAGTGTAGCAAAGACATCTATAACAATGTATAGGTTGATTATTATACTCTTAGAACTAGGTCTAATAATTTCAACCTCATTCATATCTATCTCTATGTCTAGGATACTTGGGATGTAGACACTTGTTGGATCACAGTCTCCAACATTTGTTGACAAGGCTTGAGTAGTCAAGAAAGAGCCTTCTACACATTTACTCTTCACCTCCACAACTACAAGCATTGGGAAACACTTCAATCTGGGTGGTCTAGTAGTTATCTAGCTCTAAGTAATTCATCGTATGTGTTATGAGCTCTTGTAAATCATTCTCAAGCAGTTCACAATCTGTTACACCTATTTTGTCATACAATAGTTCATCAAGATGATTGTAAAAGTTATATTGGTCACCCATCTATGAGCTTTGACATATATTTCTTCTATATAAGGGATATATCTCAATTACAAATGAGGTTAGAAAAACATGGGATATTACAGTTGTATTGATTATGTAATAGGAAGCATGATGTTGCAATTTTTTTGCAGAGTATTATGCTATAATATGTTATTTCTAATTGAAAATATGTCAATACATGCTATACAATTCTATTTTCTCCACTTGTGTAATGTAACCTTTCTTTCAATGAATTTTCAAGGATTACAATTTTCTTCTTACACATTCATTGTGTTGAATTATTTGTTTACGTTTTTTAATATATAAGTAGCATTTATAGGGTGTTGTACCCTTTACATAGAGAGCCCAGAGGGCCAAAAAGGAACTAGTTCAAAACATTATCAAAAATTATATAACCAAAAACAACGGACATAGCACACAGACACAACACATTAACAGCAGAATACTAGTACCATCCAGACCTGAACACTAACTATCTATATTTTCCCATCTATGGACCAGGAGATTGAGCACATCATCCCCAATCCAGTTAGTTCCTTCTCCCTCAAATTTTTTATCCACTTCCTCCTTGATGACATAAAACAGAGTGACAATAGATCTATGGATCATCTTAATTGTGAACCAGGCCAAGCCAAAGAATTTTCACTCCAGTTTAGCAACCCGATCCTACAACGCACCAAGGCCCACATTCTTGCCCTTCCCACTCAATATCTCCTCTTCCCCACCAGCTCTAGAGTTAGAGGAGTGAGTCGAATCCTCCTTAAGCCCCATGTTCATGTCTGAAAAATAGCTAGTGCCTTCCACAAGCCCTTCATTCACCTCTTCAACAGTGTCTTTTTTTCCTTCAGTCCTGCCACCGGTCTGCTGCGAGTCAATGGAAATATCATCAACCAGGGTTCCTTTTTTATTCTTTGCTAGTTAGTGGGACCTTCTCACACTATTTTGTTCCATCCCCACTTCAACACTCACAACCACCATGGTATCACCCTTGGAGTCTTTTTCCTCAGTGCTCCTACCTTCCTTGTCAGAGGATGGTAATATCGCCGAGCTCTGAGAAAATTTTTTCCACTTATTCTTGGCGGTGGGTCTGTTGTCCTTCTTGACGGGTTTATTTTTTAGCTCACATAACCCAACCACCACATTTGACTGTTCTATACTAGTCGTTCTTTTCTTCTTTTTATAAGGGGGGTTTGGCCTTAAGTTCATAAATGGGCTCAATTTCAGGAGTGGGGGTTTTCCTCTTAGAACCCTTAGAGGCGACAGGGGAAGGATTAACAGGGGCCACATTAGCGGGTTCCAGTTCCTCAACACGCACAGTAGAGATGGGTTTGGGCAGGCATAGGGCAAGATGAAATTGGTAGAGCCTAAAGATTAGGCCTTAATGCAAAGGTAAAGTGGGCATATCATTCGGGTTGAGAGCAATAGCCTCAAGGGTTTCTTTAACCGAATTTTCTAGAGAGGTTAATAGAAAAAATAGAAAGATAAGGGTCATCTTGTGCCTAAAGTGGTTTAACAACAGCAGATGGTAAAAATAAAACACCTTGAACCGGCCTTCTAAAGTAACATATTTCATTAAAGCAAGACACAACTTGTCCCAAGGCTTTGGTAGTGCCTTGCGGTCAAAACCAGATTGCTTTTGAACTGGCTTCTTGTCACCTTTGAAGAAGGAATTAAGACTTTCCAAGTCTTTCATTTTGGTTTTTTTTTTATATTTCTTTCCATCACAGGAAAGGCCCATCGCCTTTCCAATAACATCTTCATTCACCTCAAATGAGATGCCACCCATGGTGACCCTCCTATCCTTCCATGAACCAAAAAATTGGGCCAACAAAAACTCATCGTGGCCCACAAGATTCTCCAAAAGTGGCACCAGACCACCCTCATTATAAATATTCCAAGTAATGGGGTCCCTCCAAAACTCCTCACAATTAGCAGGCTCAGTTCTTACTCTATCTTCACCCATTGCGACCCACGGCACACAATAGCAAACCTAAAGAAACAAAGTCGTAAAAGTGACTGCCCGTTGGTGAAATTATCCTTTTAAAAACTATCATTCCTCCGCCAACCAGGATGGTAAGGAGTAATGAAAGCAATCTATCTTTTACATGCTTTAGTGGTCATTTTTTATGGCGCCATCTCCATGGGGCTATGATTGTCACAAAAGAGCCATAGGATAAGCCAATTGTTAATTAAAACTGGATAAATAGTATTTGTTATGTCAAGGTCCATTTTAAAGTTACATGATTCCCCATGCCAACTAGCCACGGGGGGGAGATTTTAAATTTTTAAGTACAACTCAAAATATTTTATGCAAATCATAGGATAGCCTAAATTGGAATTATTAAACAGACTAGTGATTAATAACTCATTACGTGCATCCCATGAGATATGATAGGACGTATAGTACAATTGAGATGACATCATGTTGAAGCCAAAGGCCCCACCATACGTAGTAAGGAAGTTAAAAATCCACACGGCATCCCTCTTTAACCTCACTAGCTCACTCAACCAGATCCACATCACCAAAGGACCCGTCAAGTGGAGCCACCTGTACCCATTAATACAAAAATTGTTGACCATCATTGAATATTATTTTCCTTTGTTCCACAAGGATTAATCGTTGTATAGAAGCAGGTAACACCTCAAGTCTCTTCTAACACTTTCATAAATTCCAGTTGGACCCAAGTTAGCCAGGCTATCAGCAACTTGGTTACCTTCCCTATAGATATGAGTCAAAAAAAATCTATCCAATTTTGAGACCAAAAGGTTTATGTCAAGTAGAATATCCATGATATTCTAGCTAAGCAAATGGCCATGATTAAGAGATTCAATCACAGATAAACAATCTTCTTCAATGTGTAGGTTTTTTATGCCAGAGTGATAGCAATCTCGACGCCCTTGAGAAGCACTCATGCCTCAGTCGTCATAGAAGAGTGGATACCAATTCCTCCAACATACCCATCAAACCAGTTTCCCTTGCAATCCCTAATGATGTCCCCAATGCTAGCCAAACCAAGATTTCCCTTAGTCATGCCATCAAAATATAGTTTAAACCAATCCACATTCGGTGGTTTCCAAGTAGTGTTTACTCTAGCCGTGGACTTGGAATCATCAAAGGAGTTGGTCCTAAGATTGAGATTCCAAGAATTTTCCATTTTAATCTCCCACTCTGTTGGGGCTTTCTCTGCAGGTTTCCATTTGTACAGGGAGATACTTTCATAGATAAGTCTAGACCCAGTTCCAAAGACTTCCTTGGGACTTCTTTCCATGTCTCTAAAGATCCAATTGTTCCTTTCCTTCCAGAGACACCAACAAATGATAGGGGGAGTTTTTCTCCATATTTCCAAGGGAAGGGGATGTTGGAAAGGGCTAGTCCAACCAAAAATAAAGGAATTTAAATCCTTATTCAGGGTCCAGTGAGTGGCCAACCTTTGAAAAGCCAGGTCCCAAACCTCAGCAGCAAATGGACAATGTAGCAATAGGTGATCAATAGATTATTCATTGCATTTGCATAAAATGCTCCTATTCGTGATCATAAAGCCCCTTTTTTCAGGTTATCTTGGGTTAGAATCCTGTTATGACAATAAGTTCACTAGAAAAAAAAATATTTTTGGAGTCAAGTGTCAGTTCTAGACCTATTTCCAAATCCTGCTTTGAATACCCTTGTCTGACGAAAGACCGTAAGTCGTCCTAACAGATAGGTTGTCCTTACTTTCCAGAGACCAAAAGAAATTATCTTCAAGATCAAATAAGGGGATTCTAGAGAGGGAGAGATTCACTTGTAGGGAATTAGCTAGGCTTTTCAAGTTGGGGGAGAGAGGATAGCATAAGCCCAGGTCTTTCCAACTCTTGGCACTAGGTGGACCAATAAGGTAGTCACAAACCCACAAACCAAAAAATAGTTCGCAGGAGCCATGAGGTTTTTAATCTCATAATTGGCCAAGGGGGTTTCAAGAAGCCAAGGATCTTCCCAGAAACAGATACAATTGCCTCTACCTAGCTTCCAACAAAGACTAGTTTGAAGTAGCTTCCTCATTTTGCAGATATTATTCCAAGCTAGGGACCCACAAGGGTGATCATTCTCAATACACTTGATAAGAGGGTTATTGTCTAGATATTTGGCACTCATTATCCTGCACCAGTCCTTTTTGTTTCTTAACTGGTCCCAACCAACTTTGGCCAATAGAGCTTTATTTGTAGTTTGGACTCTTCTAATGCCCAGCCCTCCCCCCAATTTAGGGAGGCAAATTTTCTCCCAGATGACAAAAGACATTTTCTTCTTATCATCGGTGCCAGACCAAAGGAAAAATCTTTGAATATTTTTTAACTTCTCAGCAATGTAATTGGGCATTTTGAACATGGATAGAAAATAGACTGGGATCCCATGAAGTGCAACAGTGAGGAGTTGCAGTTTACCAGTATGACTCAGGAGGGAGTCTTTCCATCCAGCAAGTTTCCTTTGTATCTTTTCAAGAATTGTATTCTAGAAAGTGGGAGTGCCTTCCTTGATAGTGAGAGGGAGGCCCAAGTACACTGAAGGAAGTGAGGCACTCACGTAGCCTAAAACAGTAGTCACACGGTCCTATAGAGTAGGAGTGCAGTTAAAAAAATAGATCATACTTTTATTATAATTGATACATTGACCTGAACAAGCCACATAGAGATTGAGGTAGTTTTTCCATTACGTAGCTTCCACCATCGAGGCCTTCCCAAATAACATAGAGTCATTAAAAAATTGTTGGATGGAAGCAGGATCAATGGTGGATGTCAGTTTGACACCTTTGATGGAACCATCAAACGGCATACAAGTAACATTCTTGCTTAGAACATCAACCACCATTATAAAAAAGATACAGGGAGAGGGGATCCCCCTGAGAAATGTCCCTACCAGCCGCAAAGAACCCATGCGGCACTCCATTGACCAGAACAAAGTACCAAACCATGGTAACACATTCCATGATGATATTGATCATATTTTGATTAATACCAAACCTATCAAGGACTTTAGGAAGAAAGTCCAATAAAACTTTATTGTAAGCTTTAGAAATGTCAAGCTTCAGAGTCATACTAGCATTATTACACCTATCCATAGAATGTAAAATTTCATGAGTGGATATAACCGCATCCAAGATATGGCGACCAGGGACAAAGCATTTTTGAATTAGGCTTATCATTTTATCCAAGAGAGGTTTCAAGTGGTTCACCATAATTTTGGAAAAAAACTTATAAATAGTGTTACAAAGGCTAATGGGCTAGAAATCCACCATGGTTTGAGGTTCCTCAATTTTAGGCACAAGGGCAATGAAGGTATGATTTAGTTGTTTGAGCAATTTTCTATAATTAAAAAAATCTTGAGCTGTCAAAGTCAAGTCCTCACCCACGATGTCCCAAAAGATTTGAAACAAAGCCAAGGATAGCCATCAAGGCTAGGGGCTTTAAAATCACTCATACTAAACACAACAGACCTGACCTCTTCCAGACTAACAACCCTCAAAATAGAAACATTGTCCTCAATGGATATGGAGTTAGGAGTGGGTTCCAATAGCAGAGCATCCAACGCCGAGTTGGGAGCCTTAGAAGGAGTAGAGAAGGTCCTATTGAAGTGGTCAGCAGCCAATAGACCAATCTGCAAGCGATGGGACACCTCATCCCCTGCCTCATTTTTCAACTTTTTTATTTGATTTCTTTTCTTATGTTTGAGGGTCAAAACATGAAAGAAAGAATTATTTTGGTCTCCCTTAGTCAACCATTGTATTCTAGATTTATGCTTCCAAAATATTTTTTCTTTCTTCAGTATTTTTTCCAATTCTAGACGTTTGGCCATTTCCTGTTGACAGGTCAGCAAACTGGTATCACCTTCCTCCATCCTCTTTTGTAACTTGTCGAACTTGTCAAAAACCACTTATTTTTATGGAACACATCCCAAAAACCCTCTTGTTCCACCCTTTAACCATATTTTTGATGTGTTTGAACCTATGGATGATCTGGAACATAAGGGAGCCATGCACCGGGATATTCCACCAAGTAGCAATCTTATTCCTAAAATCAGCATGAGAGTTCCACATGATCTCGAACCAGAAGGGGAACAGACCAACAACAGAGTGTTCATTTAAGGATAGTAGAAGGGGGTTGTGGTCAGAAACTATCCAAGGTAGAGCCAGTAGATTAGCATGAAGCAAGGTAGTCCAGTTAGGAGAAAAAAGGAATCTATCTAGACAAACCTGGATCAGGCTAGCCCCAAGGCATCTATTGGACCAAGTATAAGATTGGCTTTGCAAATCAACATCCACCAGGTCAGTATGTTCAAGAAATCAGCCAGGTCAGACATGTTGTCAAAGTAATCCATTCGCCCACCATTTTTCTTTGAGGGGTAAAGGGGGGAGTTGGAGTCGTCAGCCACCATCCATTGGTCTCCCTTATTAGTCAAAATCCAGCTAGATAATTCTTGCCAGAGGGTTTTCCTCACATTCCTAACATTGGGAGTGTGTGTAGCATGATTTCCTACCCTAAATGATGCAAAAATAATAGAAAAGGAAAAAGGAAAAATACACAAAACGCCACCTCAAGATAAGTCTAGTTGAACTTGAATAAAAGAAAGATAAAGCAAAAGATATACCTTGCTCAAGTTGATCCTTTAGTTGGCCCTTTGATGTAGATTAGATTTGTGCTCCTTAATGGAAAATAAGCTAAAATGATGTGCAAAATGATCTAAATTGGATGGAGAATGCAATAATGGATGTGGTTGTTTTGATAGATGTGTGAAAATGTATACAATAAAAGTTTTGAAGTGTAACAATGGAGGATGAGCTTGAAGGCAAGTGCTTGAGATTGCTAGTATGCTAGATTGCTTGTAATTGTGAATGCATGAATGAATGTGTTGAATGAGAAAATGAGACAAAATCCTCTATTTTAGGGGAAGAGTCTCTAAAGATTTGAATGGCTAGGATTTAGCCAACATGGACAAGATGGAGGGTTGTGGTGAGTTGAAGACTTACAAGCCCTCACATCTTTCCATGTGGAAAATTAGGTGGTAAAAGTACATGTGAGGTGGAGAGAGGACATGTGAGGTGGAGGTACTTGCAAGTACCTTGGGATTAGGGGAAGATTTCCTCAAAAAAGAATTTTTTGTCTCCATGTGGGAAGGATGTTGACATGTGAGGAATTTTAGAATTCCTCACTAATCATCATGGAGAAGAGAGAAGTGTTGGAGTAATAAATGTGAATTTTAAATTCACATGATTGGAAGTACCTTGGGGATAAGACAAGGTCCTCATAAAGGAGGTTCATGTCTCATGTGAGTAATGTGACTTATAAGAGGTTTTAGAATTTCCCAACAACCTTCATGGGGAAAAGGTCATGGCTAAATAAAGAAAGCAATTATGAAGGTTGACTTGGAGGACATACCAGAAATGGCATGAGGATTAGATTAAGGTTGTGCAAACAAGTGATTAAGAAGACTAATGAAGGATTAGAGGCAAGTGACAAAATATGGAGGATGTGACATTAATCCCAATTAAAGGTTTGCACAT
Organism: Sequoia sempervirens; assembly: GCA_007258455.2. Taxonomy (NCBI): domain Eukaryota; kingdom Viridiplantae; phylum Streptophyta; class Pinopsida; order Cupressales; family Cupressaceae; genus Sequoia; species Sequoia sempervirens. The sequence goes on from VDFB02224585.1 coordinate 577,846, forward strand.
CTTAATCATGGATTAATTAAACTAATCTAAATTAGAAGAGGATTATGAAGGATGTGACAATGAGAGAGAAAAAAGGAAATTTAAAATTGATTTAAATTTAAAAGGCTAAATGACTAAATTAAATAAATTGATATTTTTATTTAATTTAGAGAAGAAGGGATGAAAGATTTAATTATTAAACTAAATACTTTAGAAACCTTAGGCAAAAGGTGAAATATTAATTAAATAAGTCATTTAATTAATATTGATGGGGAATATGAAATAGACGAATAAAAGAGATGAATTTGACTGTATGGGAGTGGTCAAATTTGGATGTCTACATTTTACCCCTCTTCGAAATACTGTTAGAATAACAGTGTTTCAAAGAAAAATAAAATTTCGATGACTCTATAGAGGAAGTGACTAGAAAATGATGCTCTGGCATGGAAGAAGTTGTGTGAGCTATACAACTGGTGGGAAATGGAGGGAGATGCCCCAGTCTCACAAGAAAAAATTTATGACGGAGGAATGGAGAAAAGTGGTAGGGTATGCCCCCTCGAGAGGGTGGTTGGGCCCCAAGCGACTTCTCAATATGAGGAAATGGAGGGTACCATTGGATAGAGCTCAAAAAACCATGAATATTGGCTTTTGAACAAAGTCAAATAGACATACGGTGTGCAAATGGTGGCCCAAGGAAGTTAGAGGATTAGTTGAATTAAAAAGAGGTTAAATAAAGGGTAAAAATACCCTCAACTTAAAAAAGGTTAAAAAGGAGGGAAAGTTACTTATAGTAATTTTAGGAATTACTATTCCTCATTTGCATACTGGGCAGTTGAGTGAGAGAGAGAGAAGAGGAGAAGAATAAGACGAAGATGATCGAGGAGTTCGATGATGACATCATCCACCAAGGGGACGAGGTACGGTGGTTCTTCCACGAGCGTGTAGTTCCACACCAAATTAGTTTCAAAACCCTCTTTGTGATTTTAAGTAGTTTTTGGTGTATTTTTGAGTTTTTATGTAATTTAAAAATATGGGTTTTAATATTGGGGTAGAATAGTGAAATGGGTAGGTGGCAAAATTTCAATTTCGCCCATTGGGTAGGCAGAATCGCCTATTTAGAGGCAGTGGGAAAGGGAGGGGGATTTGGCCAATTAGTGGGTGAATTCGCCCTGCCTTGGAATTGGGAAAATCTGCCAAAAAATGGGTTTGACAGGGGATAGGCGAGTTTGCCCCGAGGATGGGTGATCTCTCTAGGGTGATGGACGATCTCGCCAGGGACATGGGCAATTCTGCCATGGACAGGGGCAATTCCGCCTGCGGTGGCGGGCTGGTGGGCTCGCTTGTCCACCAGGAGAACTCACCCCCTAGAAGGGCGCCCATCCACGAGGGCGGGCGGGAACACCCATCAAGCGGGCTCGCCCGCACCCAGGCGGGCCCGCCCGTGCCCAGGTGGGCTCGCCCGTGCCCAGGCAGGCTCACCCAAGGACAAGCAAGCTCACCCATCCCAAGGGTGGGCTTGCCCAAGGGGCAGGAAAAAGGACACAAAGAAGAACAAAAGAGGGAACATGCCCAAAAAATGGGTCAAGATGACGAAAAAAATAGGAAAATTAGGAAAATTGGGGAAATTTGCTGAAAAAGGGGGGGGGATTGTTGAGAAGACAATCTAGGGCCAGGAAGTGTAAAAGAGGGAAAGATGAAGAAAAGGATGAGATGACTGACATGTTGTGTGGTGTGGATGCAGCGGTTCAAGAGCTTGTGGATGAGAGAGAGGCGTTCGAAGGTGTTGGAGGTGACAATAACAGCTATGAATGGGGAGGATCATGAGGTATTGGCATGAGATGGTTTGTTGCACATGTTGGGATACTTGACTGTCAGAGTGCATTAAGTGATGTTGACAGCCCTTATAGAGAAATGAAGCTTAGTGACCTCAACATTCCACCTCCTGATAGGGGAGATGACCATCACTCTTGAGGACGTGTGGAGGATTCTACGACTACCTATAGCAAGCTACCTAGTGAGCAAGATGAGATCAGAGGGTGAGGCGTTGGATCAGACCTTATGGGTCCTATTTGGGTGAGAGGACTTACCAATGCAGAGGATGGTGTTGGATGTGGATAGGTGTTTGGGGTTGGGGGTACTGCCACTACCACTATACCTTTGCAAATTGATTAGCAAACTGGTTATACCAGACAAGAGTGGACGCTTCTGCAGCCTTTGGTTCATGGAGATCATTAGGCACATCATGGAGTAGAGGGAGAGGGAGTTCGCATGGGGTCCATGTGTGTTGGCCTAGCTATACAGGGATATGCATGTTGTGTGCTATCGAGGGGGACTCACAAAGACATAGGTGACGCTGTTATAGGTATGGGTTTGGGAGCACATTAGTGTGGTCGGGCCAAGAGTGGTGACGAGAGGGGTGCAGGATCTAACACTACTAGTGGCATACTAGTATGGGACAAAGTACGGCTGGGTATGGCATTATCAAAGCTTCAGTAATCTAGATAGATGGAGGACGTTAGATGATCTACAGGAGGATCAGATAATGTGGAGGACTTACATGGAGTGGTGGTTCGCCAGATGGAGAGATGAGGAGAGACATAGAGGATATTTATGTGTAGTATTTTATATAGTCGGGAGAGAGCCCTATATAGTAGAGTTACATAGGGCAGATCAGGTGACAAGACAATTCAGGTTTGAGTAGGAAATTTCTCGTAGACTGGAGAGATTCAAACGTCTCACGCGAGAGCGACCATGGGGGGAGCATATTACGACCAAGTTTGTGAGACAGCAGTGGGAGGAGCTACAACAGGTACCCTATCCGAGTAGGAGAGGAGAGAAAGCATATGCAGGGGTGATAGTGAGATTCACCGTGTAGTTTTTCTGTCACCAACCTGCACGAATTACTCTAGTGGAGCCGATTACAGAGGTACTTGGCTTTGGGCTAGAGGATGAGTTGAGACTGGCAGGACAGAGGAGGGGGAGGAGACAGCAAAGGACAAGGTAGGAGGTGGTTGAGGAAGGAGGTCAACAAGGGAGAGGACAGGAGGAGATTGAGGCAAGAGGTCAGTAGAGGAGGGTGAGGAGGAGGAGATAGCAGAGGAGAGACGAGGAGGAGGCCGAGGTAGAGGAGGAGAGGGACGAGCCACAAGTGGAGGTGATGGAGGTAGAAACTCCTAAGATTGACCCATTGGCTATGTTACCGTATGTACCACCACCACCAAAGGACCCGGTTGTATTGTTGAGAGGGGTCATGGTGAGACTGCAAATCACCGAGCAGATACTTAAGGATGCAGAGGCTGTGAGGACAAGACTGGAGGCCAAGGTGAGCATGTTACATTCGAAGGTTACTAGGGTGCGAGTAGAGGGGTGGAGGGACTATAGGATCCTAGCAGATGAGGCATCACAGTGCATGGAAGAGATACAGGTGGAGAGGGATGGGCTGCAAGCTGAGGTAAGCTAGTTATGAGCAGAGGTGACTCGACTTGAGGGAAAAGTGTCCAGAGAGCATGAGGAGGGGGTGGAGGTGAGATGGGAGCGAGACAAGCTACAGGAAGAGGTTACTATACTATAGGTCAAAGGATAGCAGGAGCCCAGAGTGACAAACTAGGTATTGGCGAAGACCCTAGTGAAGGCAGAGAGAGACCTGGATTATTTGAGACAGGTGGAGGGGTTGTTGAGGGAGAGGATAGAGATGAGTCGAGAGCTAGATGAGCTTCATGACAAAGTCGAGGTGGCAGATCAGATAGTTGGAGAGATGGGGTTGATGTAGAAGAGAGAGGAGACTATGAGGGGCCAGATACAGACCCTACAAATAGAGAGAGATGCAACACAGACATAGGTACAAACCCTGTAGGATGAGAGGGAGACAGCAAAGGTATGAGTATAGATAGTGGAGGGAGAGAGGGATGCAGCATGGGCATAGATGCAGGTCACATAGGGTGACGAGAGCAGGACAAGGTCATAGGCATAGGTACATTCCATTGAGGAGGAGAGGGACAGAGTGATAGAGCAGGTGTCCCAGTTACAGGCGGAGGTGGGTTAGTTGTGACTAGCATAGGATGTGTGGGGACATGAGAGGAGATCCATATGCAGATTTCGAGACAAGTACAGGGTAGAGCAAGACTCAACCAGGTATCAGGCGGTAGAGTGAGATGAGTACATGAGGGAGGCTAGCTACTATATGGTGGCCTATTACACAATAGTACCATATCAGGAATGGCATGTACCTCCCTATGTTCAAGCAGTGCCACAAATGCCAACACCATCCTATTTAGCAGGGACACACCCGTAGATTCAGCAGCTATCAAGAGACCCCTCCATGAAGAGGGTCAGTGCCAGACTCACCACAGAGGTCAGATGCAGGTAGCTCACAGTAGGGAGGACAGAGGATAGAGGACAGGACACAGGTTTTTGACAAGTGTAGGATAGGTGGACAGTATAAAGCAACAGAGATTTCATTTGATTCAAATCCTTGTACTTGTATTTTATTCGATGATTATGGATATGTATTGATGTATATGTATTTTGAGGAGATGATAGACATTATGATGGACATTTTATTTTGATACTTATATGATATGTGATAGCCCTTATTGACAATATGTTATGTTTATGTGATGGATGATTATTTATGAAAATTTGTATGTTTATAATGTTATCATGGATGATCATTCTGATGTTTTATATTTATGCCTATGTGGATGACATGTATGAATTGTATTATGCCTAACATTTGGTGATTGCAGGATGTGATGAATGATTTATGACATTATATGATCCCACAATAGTGGTTTACAATTTTTGGCCAAACTAGACACTGAAATAAATTTTTTTAACTAAATCTTTACTTTCGGGCACCTATAGCGGCTAAACCGTGAGGAATTTGGAAATGATGCAAACTAGAGTTTCGTGAAATTTTGTCTGTAGATTCTAAATATGTTTTTTTCAAAAAAATTGGAATCAGATTACACTTCTTTTTCCATCTCCCTCAAAAACTAGTTTTTTTCAAAAAAATCATTTTTAAAAAGTGACGCTCGCCGTATAATGCATAACCTTTTTTCCATGAAGGATAAAATTCTAATTATTTAGAATTTATAATTTTAACTCCGATATCTAGTGCTTCCACTTGGTTAGATATTTTCTATTGAATATTTTTTCTTTAATCAAGTTTTGAAATCAAACCAATTACAATTCAGACATAGTGCGACCGTATAATGCGTAACTTTTTTTGTATGTATCAAAATTCAATTTTATTTTTTTTGTTGGATCAAGGACTTCAATTTATGGTACACTCATATTTTTCAAAAAAAAAATTGATAATCTACTATTTTTCCACATGTGCAGAACAGAGAGCTTGATTTTTGCTGAAAAACCTACATTCACAAGAAATAAATAAAAATATATAATAATTAAATTAAATTTATTTAAAATTATACTTTTTGGGAAGCTTATAATAAGGACTACATACTTCAAAAAAAAATTAAATGAATTCATTTGATCCCCCCAAAAGGTAAATCAAAAGTGGTTTTTTATAAGCATTTTGATAGGTGTAAAGGAGACTCTGTTATAGGTATGGTTTAAAACTAGCGGGGCTCTATCCAAGGGGGTTTGATCTAAAGTAGTTCGATCAAACCCTCTTCAATTGGAATGCTTTAAATGAAAATTTTTAAGGCTTAAATCATTATATTTTCTAAAAATATGTGATTTAAGCAAAAATTAGAATCTCCCAAAAATTGTAAAACAACTTTGTGGGATCACAGATGGATCTAACAATCTATGACACAGGTAGGGATGTATGTAATCTAAATGAAATGAATTGATGATAGATCTAAGATGCTTAGAATAACCAATTAAGATTAATCTAAACAGCTTAAAATGAATATGATATAGCATTGCACATGAGATGAAATGCAATGAACCTAGAACGTGGAATGAGATGCAATTAAATTTCTTACAAACACTAATGAATAAATGAAATGTAATATGAACATGAGTGTAAATAAGGGCTTGCATAAGGATGGAAGCGGGCAGTAGAGTGAATTTATTTGTGGATCATGCTTTCTTTAGCTTATAAAATGAAGGTAGGAAGGGTGTGGAATGGCACCTGTCAAGAACCATAGGTATCCTAAGAAGAAGGGGGAATGGAAGGCAAGTGTTTGCACAACCGAAATCATAGGGCATAAGTTGGGGATAAATGCAATGCAACGGAATAAAAAATGAAATGCAATCCTAATATGATTTTCCATTTTCAGAGCACTGATTTTTGCTATAGTATAAGACACCAAGTGTCAGGGTATGTGTAACCAAGGCAGATTAGTGTCTAATGCATGAAACAAACACAGCAGACAAGAAGGCTATCCCAACACCCCAAAGTCATGAAGACCTTGGTCGGGCCAGGCATTGGGATAACTACAAGCACAAAAGGATGCCCCAGCATAACATAAGACTATAGGGATCTTGGTGGGTACAACGCGGGACAACCAGGAAGACAGCAACAGAGAAAAGATCAAGATATGCCCCTATGTTAACCAGTCAAAACACACCATAATATGATAAATCATGGCGACCTTGAAAAGTTATGACAAGGAGCTAAAATGATAAACAAAAGCCAAAATCACCAAAAGATCACAATCAATTTCAAACGTCCTTTGCCATAGGATCAAGGGGATGGATGGGATTGATGAGGTCTATTAGCAAGGATGCATCCTGTTGAGACCAAATATGCATACTAAACTAAAAGAACAATATGAAGCAAGATACTCAAAACCAATTGAATCTGATGATACTAGTGGATCTCGTTTGTGAAGAACCAGCTAGATAAGGGCATAGCTTGATGACAAGACACGAAACACGAGAGACAAAACATGAGATAGACACACCCTAAAGACCTAGGGGCTCGGGGGTTGATCAAAGATTAGCCTTTCCTACGTGAAAGCATAGAGCCCTCGTAGTTCAAAAAGATACAATGGATAAAAGAGGAAAGAGGCCAATGGAGACAAATGATGGAAAATGACAACCGAACAGACAAAAAGCAATGCAAAGCCCTGGGGGTGGATCAAATGATTGACCTTTCCTACGTGAAAGCACAAGGGCAACGTAGTTCACAAAAGATCGCGACAAAAGATGGGACCAAGAGGCCAACATGACAGCATGGGATCTAAATGAAGACCGACATGATGAAGGATTCTAGATGGAGACATGAGAAGCGGATGAATATTGTCCAATGCTCAACCAAAATATACCAAGCGACCGATTATGGGATAATGATTGAATGACAGGATATGATAGGATGTTTGGAAGCACAAAGCAACTAGGACGCAAGGTAGATGAGTAAGCCCTTTATGAATGGTGCCTATTGCCAAGTTTTCACCAAACGTACTTATCAAAGGCACCACCAGGGATGGTTTTCAACATAGGATGAATTATTTCTCTTTACTATTTTTTGGATTTTTCTGATTTTTTTATTTTTTTTGTAGTTTTGACAATTTTTTACTTTTTTAGTATTTTTTTGGATTTTGCAGGATGGGATACCCTGGCTGACTTAAGTGTAAAAAATTTTCACTTGCATGATGTTAATGGGCTCCTCAAGGGGCTCTCCTTCAGGTGTGGCAAGCCTATATGCCCCAAATCCATACTTAGTTGTGATGACATAAGGACCCAGCCAATTTGCTTCAAATTTCCCTTTCTTGTCTCGGTCCTGTTGATTGTGTTGATTCTCCTTAAGGACTAAATCTCCAACGTTGAATTGGAGAGGATGGACCTTCTTGTTGTAGCTCCTCTTAAGATGATTTTGATATGCCTGGAGATGATTGTATGCTTTGATCCATCTTTCATCAAGGAGTTCTAACTGACTGAGTCTTGCAACCCCATGATCTTCGTCACTGATAAGATTCTTCAAAGATATTCTCAATGACGTGATCTCGACCTCAATCAGCAAGATTGCATCAGCACCATAAATGAGGGAATATGGAGTAGCACCAATAGGAGTGTGGATGGAAGTGCAGTAAGCCCAAAGGGCAGGATGGATATGGAGATGTCAATCACAACCAGTGTTATTGACCACTTTCTTAAGGATTTTGATCAAGGTTTTGTTGGTAGCCTCCACTTGACCATTACCTTGAGGGTAATAGGGTGTGGACCAATAATGTTGAATGTGAAAGGTGTCATAAACATGTTTTACAGCTTGGTTTTTGAAGGGCTTTCCATTTTCGGAAATGATGGTGGAGGGGATTCCATATCTACAAAGAATATGGAAGAGGATGAACTTTGATATTTGAGTACCCGTGATTTGAGAGAGTGGAATTGCTTCCACCCATTTGGTGAAGTACTCAGTGGTTGTGATGATGACGGTGTGGCCATCAGAAGGAGGGTATATCTTGTCGACTAGGTCAAAACCCCATTGAGAAAAAGGCCATGGTGCTATGATGGGTTGTAAATCCTAAGCAAGAGCATGGATTAGATCCACATGTTGTTGACAAGGAAAATATTTCTTGAAAAATTCACAAGAGTCATGTTCCATTGAAGGCAATAGTAAACAGCTCTGATTATCCTCTTAGCTAAGGCCATGCCATTTGAATGGGCCCCACAAACACCACTATGTACTTTTTTCAACGCAGTGTGGGCTTCAATCTCATTTAGACACCTGATGAGGGTTCCATCATACCCATGATGATAAAGTGTATCACCTACGATGGTGTAACGGGATGTACATTGGATAAAATATTTTCGTTGGTTACGTCTAAGATTGGAAGGTAGGATGTTATCATGAAGGTAAGTGTAAATGTCATGGTACCATGATGACTCGGGGGACCTACAATGTCACACATCATTTCAGTCTCAGGGATATCGTAAGTTGGGATTAAGAGTTATTCAATGAGGAACTCACACTCTATTTGATCTTTAGGCATGTTGGTTAGAGAACCAATTGTAGCCATGGAATCAATTGCTTTATTCTACACTCTTGCAATCTGGTCAAACTGGATGGAAGTGAAATACTTTTTGAAGTCATCTACCATGCATTTGTAAGGTAATAGCTTATCATCCTTTGTTAGAAACTCATCATTGACATGTTTGATGATCAATTGGGAATCGCCAAAGACTCTCAAGTGAGTGATATTCCATTTGATTGCAATTTTGAGGCTAGTAAGAAGAGCTTCATAGTTAGCTATGTTATTTGTGCACAGAAAAGCTAACCTGAATGACTTTGATATATAATCACCCTAGGGGGTGACGAACAAGATTCCTGCCCCTGCTCCATTGCGTGTGTATGACCCATCAAAGTACAGTGTCCATGTGACCGCTTCTGATACTGTAAAGACCTCTTCATCAGGAAATTTTGTTACTAGAGGATAGGCATCTACCAGGGGAGCATCTGCCAACTGATCAGCTATCACTTGTCATTTAATGGCCTTTCAATCCACATATTCTATATCAAACTCACTTAATAGCATGACCCACTTAGCCATGCGACCAGTCAGAGTTGTCCTAGATAACAGATATTTGAGTGGATTGACCTTGGAGATGAGCTTCACTAGGTGACTGAGCATATAGTGTCGAAGCTTTTGCAAACTAAAAACCCCAGCTAGGAAAGCTTTTTCCATCGGGGAATATTTGATTTCATAACCCACTAAGTTCTGGCTGATGTAGTAGATCGCTCGTTCTTTTGAAGACTCATCATGTTGTGCCAGTAATGCCCCCAATGCCACTGAAGTAGCGAAAATATACAGCAAGAGTGTTTTACCTGGAATTGGTGGCATAAGGATCGGTGGGTGAGAAAAATACTCTTCGATCTTTTCAAACCCATGTTGACGTTCTAAATTCCACTTTAAGGATGTATCATTTTTCAGGAGATGAGTGAAGGACTAGAATTTGTTGGCTAATTGAGCTATAAACCGTCGAATGGATTATAGCTTACCTTGAAGGCTCCTTAACTATTTTAGATTACACGGTGGACGCATATCCATGATTGCCTTTACTTTTGTTGGATCGACCTCTATGCCTCTTCTAGAGACGATGAACCCCAGTATTTTTCCTAATGTGACCCCAAAGACACATTTCTTCGAATTCAGCCTTAGTTTGTAATGCTCTAGGCGCTCAAAGATCTTCTTGAGGATCATCGGGTGCTCTTCACTTGTTCTTGATTTCCCCAATAGATCATCAACATAATCTTCCATTATGATGTGAATGAGGTCATGGAAGATGACTGGCATGGCTCATTGATAGGTTTCCCCCACATTCTTGAGGCCAAAAGGCATGACATTGTAACAGAACGTGCCCCAAGGTGTAGTGAAGGTTGTTTTATGTTGATCTTCAGGCACAATCTTGATCTGATTGTATCCGGAGAAGCCATCCATGAGGGAAAGCATCTCATGCCCTGTTGTTAAATCCACCAACATGTTGATGTTTGGAAGAGGGAAATCATCTTTGGGACAAGCTTTGTTGAGGTCTCAAAAATCTGTGTAGATCCCGATATTCCTGTTTGGTTTGGTGACTGGCACTATGTTGGAGATCCAGTCAGAATAATCAATGGGCCTTATGAATGCAACTTCTAATAGCTTCTCTAGCTCTTTCTTGACCAATAGAGCTATCTAGGGGTGCATTTTTTGGAGCTTTTGCTTGACAGGTTTGGCATTAGGATGTACGTCCAGATGATGTACTACTAAAGCAGGATCAAGGCCCGGCATATCTGAATATATCCATGTGAAATTGACAATGCGTTCTTTGAGAAGCTTGGTGATGGTAGAGTATTCTTCCTTTGATAGTACTTTGGATACATATGTGATTTTGGGATCCTCTTCAATTCCCAAATTTATTTCTTGTGTTTCCTCCATCAGGATGGACGATCATTCAGATAGTTGAGTTCCTACAAGGGGAAGATGAACGTCCCCATCGTCTAGCACCTCATCGAGGTTTTTATTGTGAGATACACCCTTTGTTTTTACTTTTTCAAATCACAAAGCGCCTCGGGGAGGTTTTCGCTAGGTGACCCTTTTTATTTTGCTTCTTTTTACTTTTTTAGTTAGGGCATTCATCTTCCCCCAATCCCATAAGATGTACATACTGATCCACTGAGGGAAAGGTGTTGATAGGTGTGCTACCATGTAGGTCCCAATCGATGAGTTCAGGATGACGAAGGGATAGGCTAATGGTGCAAATGGATAGGCATTCGAACATGGAACAAAGGTCAATGTGATCTACATCATCATACGCGTGTATGATGGACTCTTCCTCTGGTATGTCCTCAAGGGAACCATTGTCCATACTAACGTTGTTAGAGGCCCTAGACGATGCCATAGGACCCTTTTGTTTGTTATCATAGCCCAAACCCAAGTTTCTTGGATGCACAGAAGTGTCTATCAGTTGTCAACTTCCTTGCTCATCTACACCAAGGCCTCCCCCCCGATAATTGTGTTTCTATGCAAACTTAGAAGACCATGGATAGGTCGCTTGGAAATATTCTTTCAAGGGGGTAGAGGGTTCAGGTTCCTCCCGGTATACCCATTGGCTGATGTCATCTTCTAGTGTGTCTTTCCTTAACCCAGGAGAGTAGTAAGTATTGGTTCCCACGTTCTTAGAACTCAAGGTGATCATCTTCTCTTCTTACTTCGGTGCAAACTGAGAAGGTTGGCCATATGTACCTAGCGAGGGTGGCATGGTTGCCACATTCAAAGCAGTACGCATTTTGTATTCACCACATCCTTTGTCAATGATTTGGACTTTGGTAAGGGTGGAATCAAATGTGGATGACAGAGTGGATCAAGTGGTGGCTAGTGCATTGGTAGATGAGTGGGATGATGATGTCTAAGGTGGTCCCATTTCCACTCCAGGACAGTAATGAGAGTGGGGAAAAGAAGCTTCTAATGCGCAGAAATATTTGAATGGTTGAGGATCTGCGTGTATGGTGACTTCCATCCCATTAAATGGGAATTTTAGACATTGGTGGTATGTGGATGGAATGGCTTGTATGGTGTGGATCCATGGTCGGCCAAGAAAAAGGTTGTAGGGGAGTTCCAAATCAAGCACATGACATGTATTGTATTGTACAACTGGCCTAACCTAGATTGGAAGACATATTGTCCCTTCAGAATCACGCTTTGCATTATCATACACCTTGATAGTGATGACTTGATTATTTAAATTAGCATAGTGTATCCCACCTATTTTATGAATTTTAACATGCAAAGATTCAGGGCAGAACCATTATCTATTAAGACCCTCTTTACTTTATGACTGTTTACAAGGACCTCGAGGTGAAGAGGACGGTTGTGATTTGAATCAATGTAGGGCATGTCATTTTGGTTAAAACCTAGTTGATAGGTGGCTAAGAGATGTCCTACCAATGCTTGGAATTGAGTTGGATCGATGTCAGTGGAGACGCGGGTATCCTGTAAGGCTTTGGTGAGGATTTCTTGGTGTACGGGAGAAGACTTGAGCAAATCCATAATGGATATATGCACCAGGTTCTTTCCTAGATGGTCAAGAATATTATATTGAGAACTTATAGGCAGTTTTTGGGTGGATGTGGAGGCTCCACGGACTGTGATATAGGTACGACAGGTCATAATAGCACACTGTGGGTCCTTACCTTTTATGTGTATCATAGACACATGTGGTTCTGCTTGCTCAATATGCATGATGAGACCCTCATAATTAAGTGGTACATTCTTATAACTGATGTTTTCATGTTGTTATCCTGGTTATTGTTGTTGCTAGACCCGAGGTTTGAGTTTAATGTGCTAGGACCTTGGTTATGCTTAGGGAAAGCATTTTGATATATTTCTAGTTGATCATTAGATGAAGGTGTCATGTTGGCATCCACATGTATGTCACCTCGATCTATGAGATCCTGGATGTATGTCTTAAAGCCTTGACACTTATTTAATGTATGCCCTTTAATCTTATGAAACTCACAATACTCATTTTCTTTGTACCAAGTTGGTTTAGGCTTGGATTCATCAAGGGGTTTGGTCATAGGGTATGTGATCGAGTAATTAGCTTGAAGGAGCCTATTAAACACAGCACTTAGGGGTTCTCCTAGTTGAGTAAATTGACATTTGTTACCCCCTTGATTGTTCTGATTGGATTGTTGGGAAGGATGAGGTGTCCCTTGAGGCACTGATATGGTGTGAGGATTTGACTACTGAGGAGGGGGATATTGTGGCTTTTGGGAAGCATTAGCTACTTAGACGTGTTTCGTGTCAATGACACCATCATTGACAGTGTTTTTGTTCTTGTTCCAATAACGAGACTTATCCCCAGATGACTTCTCTTTATCAGAGTTAAAAATTTTGACTAACCCTTTGGCAATGAGGGCTCTCTCAAGAATGGGACCTTTCTCCACTATCTCCATGAAGATCGTGACACAGTGAAGTCTAAAATTGTGGGCCATATCCGGATGGGATTTTTCAATAAATAGGGCGACCATGTCTTTTTCCCTAAGTGGGGATTTCATCTGACTAGCTAAAGCTCTCCATCTCTGAAGATAGCTTGCAAAATTTTCTCCCTCACACTGCTTTTCCTTCAGGAGATCCAACGTATCAATATCATTCTCCAGATTAAAGGAGAAGTGGGAGACAAATTGTTCTAAAATTTGTGCGAAGGACTTGACGGATCTCTTCTCGAGACCCATAAACTAGTCAAGAGTTATCCCTTGTAAAATCCTAGGAAATAATATCATGAGGTAATTGTCATTATGCATGACTTCTTGACAATGGGCGTAAAACTCTTGAAGATGAGCCTTGGGGTCTTTTGTTCCTTTATACTTATCAAATTTTGACATTTCGAAATGTTTTAGGAAAGGAACCAATGATATTGAAGGATCGAATGGGTAGGGACAAATGTCTTCAAACTTGAAGGATTGTTTGCTAGTCCCTGCTTGCAAGTCATTTAACACAGCTTTGAGTTCTAAATCTTTATTGACAGGGGCTGAGGGAGTCGAATTGGATGGATTCGGTTGATTGTAGGGAGGATATTGTTGATATGATGAAGAAGGGGCTGAAGCATTTTGATCATAAGCTAGTAACGGTGTAAATGGAGGCATTTGTTGGTATTGATTAGTGTATGTGGATTGTGATTGTGGATTGATGTAAAGTGGATAGGAGGATGACTGATTCTAATAGTAAGAAGCGGAAGTTTCTTGTTGATAAGGAGGTTGTTCATAATATGAAGTGGATGGAGCACCTTGCTGATATTGTGGGGGAGCTTGGTAATATGATGATGTGGAAGTTCCTTGTTGATGTGATGGTAGTTGCTGATAGTAGGAGCTAGATGGAGCACCTTGTTGATAAGGTGGTTGTTGTTGATTATAGTATGGATTGGATTGGTAGTTGTGCGTAACGTTTGGTTGTTGTGTGGTATATGGAGGTGGTTGTGGATTGGAGGTTTGATAGTAAGGATTTGAGTGTGATTGCGGAGAGTTGGTGTAAAATGGTGGTTGAGTTCGTGGTGGATTCTGAGGGACCGAATTAGGATTTGGATTCAGATTGGATGGAGTAGCATAAGCGGTATATGTGCTCGACGGATGGTAGAGATATTGTGTGAGAGGATTGCATTGTGCTTGCATGGGAAAGTGTGTATGTTGGGGTGGTTGTTGTTGTTGTGGTGGTTGCTAGTAAAGTGGATGAGATGGGATGTGTTGCTATTATGGGATCAATGTAGAGGCACCATGGGGTGGTAGTTGAGGTTGTGATGTAGCCTAGATTACCTAATGAAGGGGGTGTGTAGGAACATCAGTATGTTGTTACGAGACTGGAACATTTTGTTGCGGAACATTCTGTTGCAGAATTCAAACGTTTTGCTGTGTAGGTTGTGGTTGAGATGAGACAACAACGGTAGCGGTATGTTGTGGTGGCGCTTGCGAGGGGATGCAGTGTCCTATGGCGGTGCTCGCGATGCAGTGGATTGTTGAGGATTAACGGGAGGTTGTTGGGACACAAGAATGTTACCTTGAGGTGGTGGTGGTAAATTTCTAGCAGGTGTAGGCCTTGGAGGTGGCATCAATGCAAGGACAGGATTTCCCCCAATGTTTACTGGTGGTTGACCAGGATGTTGAGGCGGAAGCGATGGAGCAGACGGAATATTTTGTGGCATGCCATAGGCATAGGGGTCATTAGGATCAAGTGGTGTCATAGAAGCCACGGCTGGGAGGCGAGGATAACTTGCAACTTGATGTATCATAGCATTTATGAACCTAGGTTGTTACCAATTATCTATAGGTGGACCCTCATGAATATATGAATTTCCTAGAATGTTTTGTGAAGTTTGCGAGTCTTGAGGTGCTGGAAGAGACTGGGTGTCGGTATATTGTGACATATCAAAATCAAGTGGAAGTTTGATTCCTTTCATGATTAAAGTGGCAATAATCTTATCCCCACGCTCATTAAGGAGGTGATCTGTCATCTGAACATTAGCAGGGTTACTAAGGTATTTTTCAACTGTGACTTCAGGCTGAATGACCATGTTCTCGTCACCAGGTGGTGAAGTGTTCTAAAGATCAGTATTGGACTGTGACAAGGCACCATTGTTGGGATCATGAGGGATATTTGCATCGTTGTTAGGATCCTGAGGGATATTCGGTCGAGAACCCTGGGTTTTTTGTTCTACCATTTGTTTATTCGCTTGCAATTGAGTTTGAACAAGAATGAAAGAGCAAAACTACTAGGTGAACTAAGATGAGACTAAACTCTAAGATGTAATACAAAGATGACCTTAGTGATGATTGAAGGATTGATTAGATTAGACGAGGGATCGATAGATTGGATGATTGGATTAGATAGGATTAGATTGATTGATGAAATGATTGATCATATTGGATGATGGATTAGATAAGATGATGAAAAGGATTCTAAACCAAGTTCAGAAATCACCCTAGGTGACTTAAGGTGTTGATTGATTGGATTAAAGGACAGATAGATGATTATAGCGCCAAATCCACCTTGAGATGAAAGTGGATTGATTGGGCCAAAGATGATAACTAACTCAAGATGGATGGCAATCCTGAGCAGATGTGGATGATGGCGATCAGATTGAGACACCTAAGCCAATTTGGATAATAACTCCTAAAACAAAGTTTAGGGGACTCGGATTGAGGAAACAATGATGGATACGCAACCTAAAGATGTTCTAAGATGTGCTATATGATTTAGATGATAACTAGATGACCTTTGGAAAATGTAGATGGACTAAAGTGAAGATTATGGATGAACGGAAGATGCAACCACTTGGAAAAATGACTAACTTTTGGGGCCTGAATAGATTAAGTCTCTTGATAAAAATTAGAATCGCCTAAATAGGGAATAGAATCACCTAAAAAATGAGCAGAATCGCCCAACCAAAGTGTTGGGTCGCCCAACCTAGGTGCAGGGTCATTTAACCTGGGTGCAGGGTCACCCAACTAAGATGCAAGGTTGCCCAACCAAGATGCAAGGTCACCCAATTAGGACGCAAGGTCACCCAACTAAGGTGCAAGGTCACCTAACTAAGGTGCAAACTCACCTAAAAAGCTTTTGGACTCGCCTAAATCTAAAAACGGTCAAATGACGTGGATAAACAGGGTAACAAACTCACCAAATGGACAAAAGAACTCTCCTAACAGGAAAATGGGCTCACCTAATGGGGAAACGGACTC
>VDFB02224587.1:0-11042 GCA_007258455.2 Sequoia sempervirens
TATTTTACCATGAATAACATCAACTGAGATAACATCAAATGAAACAACATCAAGTGAGATAACATCATATTGAAAACAAGGTACATGCATCAATAATTCACCTCTAGATTCGACACTATATTCACATTTACCCTATCTATTAATGGTAATTAGTAGCTTCACAATTTGGGTTGTAACATACTTCCCCCCTTGTGAATTATCGTCCCCGATGATCTATAGCCTTTTAACATGCAGTTAAAATTAAGTAAGGTTTTAGTTACAATTCTCAAAATATGTAAGATTTATAAAACATTCTTCCTATGTAGCAATCACGTCCTTCTTGGACCTGGCTTCAAGTGTCCTTACTATCGCATAGGGAAATCTCGTATGCTTCGCACATAGTTACTCTCCCATAGAGATTTATTACATATACTCATCCAATATATAATAGGAACTATACATAACACCAAACATACAGTGATCCGAATTCAGTGTCCCATGAATTTATCCTTAGTATAATCCAAATAGAAAAGGAACAACGATGCATTGCGCACTACATCGTGGGTCCATTCCTTCCCCTTTTGTAATTATACTTTTAGACAACTCATAATCCGAGTCTGTCCGTTACTTACTCAACCATTATTCTTACCATAAAGTACTTATCCTTGATTACTCTCCCATCTCGAGCACAACATTGCTCCTGGACACCTGTCAAATCCTAATACTGCTTCATACTTAAGCTTTGTATCACAAAGTTTCATTGATCACTTCGATCTATTATTCCTTTTTGACATTTTATCAAGTCTATGGTTCACTCAATTCTAAGCCTATTTCAGCTTAATTGAGTTTCCAACTTTCTTTTCCAAGTAATGGTCCAAACTTCAATATTAGAAGTTTATAAATCATTCAAGACTTAATCTACCATCTTTGCTTATTTGACTATAATAACATATTGCACATTCGATCCATTGAATGTTTTGTAGTATGATCAGGGTTTACACAACCTTATCATTATTGCTAAACTGGGATATCCTATGAGGATTACTAAGCCTCTACTTACCTACAATAAATTATTTAGGACCAAAATCCTATAAGTCAAGTTTTCAAAAGCTTTGATTACTTTGATGAGTTTTATCCACTTAGAACATTATGTTAGTTCTACTAACATAGACAGATTGATTTGTTAAAATGCAACATTTCTTTCCGAATCCTCAAGAGTATATATGTTCTGCACCGATGATGATATCAGTCTTCATTTCCGTACTCAGACCATTAGGGGAAATTTACATAAAAAATGGGCCTCCTAAGGAACTGTAAAAATGCAAAAATTATCTCAAATAATGCAAATTATTTAAATATAAAAAATATAAATTACTTAACTACATGAGTTAAGTGGGGACACATGTTTCTATTATAATTCCTTAAAAAACTCAAGTCCATTATTTTTTAAAAAGTGGTAACATATATTTTTATTGACAAACTCAAGTTCACTTTTCATTTTAGATTATTTCTTTCCTTGATTTTTTATATTTTATTTAAAATATCTTAAACTCAAGTTCATTTTTTTTAAAAAGTGGTAACATATATTTCTATTATAATTTATTAAAAAATTCAAGTCTTTTTATTTTTATTTTTTTTATATATTTATATAATTTTATATATTTAAATTTATGATTTTATATATATTTAGATTTATTACATGCATGTAGTTTTTTATCTAAATAAACATTTTTATAAAGCTTTATAAACAAGTGGAAAAGACAAGTAATCCTGATATTTTATTTTATAATTTTAATATTTTATTTTATATAGATTATATTTAAGATATGTATACTAGTATATATATTGAAAGAAATAAAAAATTTGTTGATTTAAAAATTACATGTAATTAGTGTAGTTTTTTTTTAATCTTGTTTAGAAAAATAGATATTGTGTTAAATAAATAAAATAGTTTTTAAGTAGTTTTGAAATTGAGGAAAAGAAATAAATGAATAAACAATTATGTACATATGATCATTATTATTATTTTCCATATATTTATAAATAAATAAATATTAGTCAAATATTAACAAGTATGCACATAATAATAATTATTGACAATAATTAATAAAATTAAAAATTATAATATTATTTGGTTAATAAAGCTGAGATCAATTATTAAATAAGTATATATGTATTATATATTAAAATGTTCTTGATCTTTTACACTCCTACTTTTTAGATTTACAAACTTGGATAAATTACGTAGCTTAGATGGATGAGTCAACTATGTCAATGTTACAGATGAATTTTATTACAAATTAATTTCATTCCAAATTTTTAAAATATTTTTAAGAAAAGTTTTGTTAAAATATTTTTGAAATGCTTTTTATATATTTTTTTGTTTTAAGAATGAAAATATTTTTTAAAAAACATAATAATTTCTATAACAAAACTTAAGAATATAAATCTAAAAAAAAATAAAAAAAATAATATTTAGAAAGATGAATGAGATAGAATAGGATATGTAGAGTTAAATTAACCATCATGAGTTAATTCATAGGATTTTAGAAAGTTTTATTTTATAAAATAAATAATTTTATTTTTATTTTGGATGATGTCACAGTACAGGTTGATGTCATCTTTTAATTGATTTTTGATAACTCAAAAAACAGATGATGTCATCCTTAGGAGGCCCATTTTTTATGTAAATTTCCCTAAATGTAATACTCCCTGTTTTGACTTATGCAGCCTCTTACTCTATCTTTTCCTAGGTTATAGTGGTTTCTCATCTCGACAATTCCCATTGTCATCCCGATGTCCTAACTTTGACATTAATTTTCTTGTTCTATTTCTAAATCTCTCAAAATTTTGGGTACTTAGGTTCTTTTATATCCCATAATAGTCTATTCCATGACTAATTGAAAACCTAGTTTGATCTCACGCTACTTTTTCATTTCCATGTAATAATGGTTACAAATTGTTGCGGAGATAAATCCCATTTATCTTAGGACACCCACACCGTGGTTCTCTTCTGCCCTTGGAATATTTTCAAAGATGTAATCCATCTTTCAACTCAATCAAGTTTTCCCGATAATTTTGGTACTAATTTTGAGTGTTAATCCTTGTTCAATCATGTTGGTCCCTAGAAGATAGCAAATTTAATTACATATCTAGTTATCAAGCATGAACATTCCTCGTTAGTTTTACTGATTCTCTTAATCATATAGGAAAGTCCCATCTTCAGCATATCCTTTTTGAGCATATGAAACAACCCCGACGTTCTTACTCAATATAATTTTCAACATTTTCTAAGTGAAAATTTGATGTTTCCTCTGAGCATATTAATAACTCCTTCCCTCTTTGAAAATATATTCCTTTTTAATATTAAAGCCACTCAGTGAGTCTTCTTTATCAATTCTATGACTTTCCCTTTCTAGAGAGTGTAGTGGTGTTTTTCTACCCACTAAATCCCATGTACCTATGTATCTACTCATAAATTCTAGTGATATAATAATACTTCCATGGTGAATCACAATCCCAATATTCCTGTCCAACTCCTTGGGATAGGGTTCTCAATCAATGACTAAACCGATGCTTATAGGGTTTTCTATGCCTATATATCTTAATCAAGACCGAATTTACAACTCAACCAAGTAAGTTATTCCAACTACAAGGTGTTGAAGAGTAGTTGAGTACATAACTCTAACAAAATGGGTTAGATCTTCTCATTCGAATGTACTTCTGGTCCCAGTCAAGTTATTATAAATCTAGGGTCTCAAGTGATCAGCTAAGTAGAGATATTGATGCATTGCATAGTGTCATATCCTACCTTATTTCTATTCCATCTCTATAGCTTATGGCTAAACCTTTTTCGTCCTTAGGTTTCTTAGCACAGTAAGCTACCGTGTCAAGTCGCTTTATGACATGGATATATTTCTTAATATGTAGTATTTACTACTTATGTTTTAGAAATAACATTGTTATCTACTTCCCCTATATAAGGTATAAAGGAGTGTAGAGACACTTTCTTTCAATCACGAGAAACTCGTTCTTCCTTTGCCAATCTTATAAGCAATGATCTTTCCCTATCATGACCAAATTATCCGCTTATCCTTTTTTAAGATAGCAATGACAATTTCATTTGATTCTTTAATCAAATAAATATAAGGTATGGGATGATAATAGGTCATAATCCTTGACCCTTCTATTTATCTTTCTCCGAAATTCCTTATACCTTTTTCCTTGTGGTTATAAAATATATATAACTTAATTGTCTTTATGAATTACAAAGAAGTCATTAATCCTTCCAAATTGAAACTATATCTACGTTTTTCCTTGGTTGGGGTTTACTCGAGTAAACCCACTCTTTTCCTTCCCCCCTTAGAGTTTTCACAACTTACGATCTACTTCAAAGTTGAACTCTCAGTTTAACACTTGCTTCTTTGGAGGAATTTGTCATTCCTTGTTGGTTTTCCATTGCCTTTCCTTGCCTCAATGGTATACTTTAAATATACTTTTCCAAAGTTAGTTTCTTCATTGCTTTCAATCTCACAGATTCAGCATTTTAGATCATCCAGTAGGAGATCTAATGAATAATCAGCAACTTCAGAAGTTTAAAAGGAACTCC
The DNA here is from genome assembly GCA_007258455.2 of Sequoia sempervirens. Lineage (NCBI taxonomy): Eukaryota > Viridiplantae > Streptophyta > Pinopsida > Cupressales > Cupressaceae > Sequoia > Sequoia sempervirens. The sequence continues at coordinate 4,589 of VDFB02224587.1, forward strand.
ATTTGTCCATTTTTCTTTTCAACATCCCTTTTTGAGGAGGACACTCTATGTTCATAAGCCTCTTTGTTGATGTATTTTCCATCTTAGAACGTTGTTTTCCTTTGCAACTTCTGTTGTTTTGACACATAGTACTTATTGTATTCCATTTCCTTTTGGAACCTCTAAATAAATGTTGGTGTTTGCTGACATGTCGGTGAGTTCAGCTTACACTCCAGTCATTCTATGTACTATCCAATCCTCTGGTCAGACCAATCTGGTTTATCAATTTAAGTTTTCTTTCTTATACTCACTCTTTTTAAGTGACTTAATTCCAATGCTTGGAATCCTATCCTCCTCTAATCTCAAGAGATACCAAAGTTGTTTGGTCTCTTTTCTTTATCTTAATTAAACTCCAATAATTTCATTGATTTTGGTTGGTGGAATCATGCCCACATTCTTGATTACTTTGCTTCTAACCATCCCGGTCCTTTCTCTCTTTTTTTTTTGGTACTACCTCTTTTCTTGCTAGATCATGTCTTTATACAAGAGTTAGGTTTATGTTAAGAGTTCTCCAACTCTCGTGGATACTTCCTTCTTTGATCTAATTAATGCCAACATTGCATACACATAGATTCGTAGTGTTTTCACTAAATCCAAAAGTTCCTGACTCTTTGCAACTATAGTTTGCTACTATAACAAGGGTTATCTTATTCCTTTTGGCTGCCTTAGAGTCATAAAACTATTTCGTTGGATAAAGGTATACACTGGTTATTCTTCCTAACCTCATTGCATAATCTTCCGCAATCCTAGGTACTGACATAAATTGTTGGTTTAGGAGTTCCTACTCCAGGGACAACTCTTAACTCGTCCCAATTTTCATAAGTTACTAAGGATCTCGTATTTCCTTTTCACTTCTCTAAGTTCTTTTCTCTTGCTGTTCTGGCACAAGAACTTTTCAACCTTTATCTTCTGATAAAGTTGCTTACATTGTTATGTAAAAGCTCATAGGTTTCAATGCGTAACCCGTAGCTCTAATACCACATGTAACAAACTGATCCCCGGAGCAAAATAAAATACCTTCCACTTACATCCCACAGTGGGTAAACATGTTAATACATAATAGGGCTGTGTAATTTCTTTTATGTTGATAAAATATGAAACAGCCATATAACACTATACAAGAATTTCTTTATTTCAATATAATAATTTCACAAGTACATGAAACAAGAATACATACCTCACTAACATAGCTCCAATGAGCTTTAGAACAAATAGTAGTAAGAAGGTCCAAAATTCTTTTCCTTTCAAATTTTGGTACATCGGCCGCCTGCTGTGGAGGAGAAACATCACTTGGGCGCTTTTCCGCCAACCACGGACTGATAATGTGGTCCCCCGCACATCCATTATTCAATAGATGGCCCTCCTTTCGTCGAAGAGATTGGTAGGGTATCCTTTAACGATTACCAACTGAGCATAGTGCTGTGTCCTACACAACTAGAACCTTGCTATTTCACAATCTTAAGCTAGTACAAGGATCACAATGAACTGACAGTGTAAACATCGCCCGATCTAAGAGGATGTAGGTACATTACACTACTTTGATCAAAGAGTTTTAGTTCAGTAAACGACTGAGAGAGTCTTCTATCATAGACACTAGTCAGGGCCGATTTGACTTAAGGCTATCTTACACTACGCGTAGGTTATGTCCTTCATTGGGTAATCAGTCACCCTAGACTTCCTACATCATTCTAATTGATAGAAATGAAACAGCATAACAAGTAATTCACCTATTACCCCTATACTGGAAATCTTTATCCTAGGAGTAACCCGGGCTTACCTTAGTTAACGTAATAACTTAAGCCGATGGAATTTACTTGACTCCTGTCCTCATTTTGGTTCTAGTATATAGTTACTATTGCAGCAATACTCTCCTTATATGGAGATCATACAATTAATGCAGATTACAACTAGAATGCAACATTTCATTTCCTATGTATCGGTAGCAAACATAAACATTCCATGTTCAACATAGCTAGTATAATTAAATACTTAAATGTTATACTTTATATAATGCTACTGAATTCCTCAGTTAAGTTCTTTCTCCTATCATGGAGTACTTAAAAACACCTTATAAAAGCGGCTCTAATGCTTCAATTCTCTTTTCTGAAAGCATTCAGGCTTTTAGCAATTAATATCCATGCCAACAGTATTCTTCTCTTATGAAGATCATACAGAATATGCAGTTTCATACTAACATGCATTTTAAATCCCCCCTTATCTCTTTTCCATAAATTTTCCCCTTTATGTTAAACAAATAAATCAACCCTTAATTTCTTTTCCACTACTTCTCTTGTATCAAGATAAGTCGTTTTCATCCCTTTTAGTTCTTAAACATTCATCCCCCTTTAAACCCTAGATCCTTAATTTTTCTATTTCTATCTAATTTATTAAAATGTATTGAATTTCTATGCATTCACCCCCAATTGCATTGGTTTTCCTTATTCATTTTCCCTTTAACTATAACAAAATTCCTCACATTTGTCTCTAAATGCAATGAAAATTCATCACGACATTACAGAATTTCAATGAACTAATTGCAAATCTCAAACCCAAGGATTAAAGAGAGCAGCATTCAAACAAGAATTATTAAATAGATATCATGCCTGTTATAATGAGCTCTTTTCCCAGCACTGTTTCGTCAGCAACTTCCATAATTCCCAATTGGAGATGGCTGCTTTGCAAAAACTTTCTTTCAATGTTGATGACTCCTTCAAATCACTCTTCTTAATTAACACTTCTCTAATAGAAGTTGTTAATTCACTCTTCTACAAGGGTTTTAGCACAGTCAATTAACAGCAGCTAGCAAAAGCTTCTAATTCTCACACTCTCAGCAAAATCATGAATTGCTGCAATAGAAAACAACACAGCAGCTTGATAATGGACAATAGAAGCCCCCAAATCTGTGTAAAGAAACAGGTCATCAAAGCATATCTCAATGGATGGTTGGGCAAATATTTATAAGCCCTCGTGAATTGTAACTATTTCCCTCTATTTTAGCATGAATGACAAACAAGGTGCCCATATACCCAGTCACCACACTGATAAGAACTAAACCCTATGTCATCTCAAAAAGGAGTGAATCAACCCTTATGGAGCCAGCATAAGCAAAAAAATTCAACTTCAAACTTAGAAATTGCCACCTACAGGAAAAACGTCTTTGCTTGGCGCATAAAAACACGACTCATTTTGCTGCGATTTTGTCAAGTCTCAACTTGTTACAACACAGAAACATTGGCTGGCATTCCCTATTATCCCGTGCTGAATGTTTCCTCCTCCATTTTTGCTACGTTGAAGCTTTCTTCCTTTTCACGTGAAAACTCTCAGCTGAGTTTTTTTTTGCTTATTTCCCAAATGTTTTACATCAAAAATTTGATTCATAAAAAGGTTCGATACTTTATGAAGTTTCCATGTTTTGCTCAAGACTAATGACTATATTCTTTTAATAGTTCACTTTAATAAACTTGCCCATGTTTAAAAGATTTAAATCTTTTAACTTTATACTTTTGAGTCCAATATTTATTCATTTAAATATTTACAAATATTTCTACTTTGGAGTTGTTGGCGTAACAACTAACACCTCTGGAGTAAAAGTTGTTATGAACAGCCTATGCACACTACGCAATGAGTGCTCTTCAAATTAGGAGGGGAAGCTCCCTCGTTGTGCTTTGACAAAAATACTTGCAAAGGGAAATTAGCTAAACTATGTCCTGTCTTTTTGTTTCAGCTGTAGAGGCACAAGGCTTTCTTGAAAGAACTTATACGTTGCAGCTGAGTTTTCTGGTTTTGCAGATCCACTAACTACAACTAAATCTAATTACTTAAATTCTATCCAATCTCCTCAAGAAAACAGAGCATGAGGAAACGGAGCAAGGTTTGACTAACTGACGATAAACGAGTTTAGATTCTCTACCTGAAGGCAAGGTGGCGCAACTATCATCTCAATCTAAACAAGCTTATTGGGCACAAAACAGATTTGAGAATTTACCATGACAATCTTATGGAACCCTATGTGGCATAACACTTGATCATAACAGTAAAGACTCACAAAACAGTTTTATCATCACAATTTCACGAAACCCTATGTGGCATAACACTTGATTGTAATGATAAAAGATTCACAAGACAGATTTATCTAAACTATGGGAGGAATTTACCACGCCAATCTTGTGAAACCCTATGTGGCATAACACTTGATCAAAATAGTAAAGCCTTCACAAAACGATTTTATCATCACAATCTCACGAAACCCTATGTGGCATAACACTTGATTGAAATGATAAAAGATTCACAAGACAGATTTATCTAAACTATGGAAAGAATCCACCATTACAATTTCTTGAAACCCTATGTGGCATAACAATTAATCGTAATAGCGAAAACACATGAACAAATACCAAAAGAGCAATATTGAGGGCAAGGTAGGCGCAGCATATATTTCTCTCTCAAGCAAAAGTTATTTACAAATGAGCAAAACTCTTATTTATATACATCAAAGGTGTGGGGAACCTAAAATCACCTTGAATCATCTGGAATCTTGCAATGCATGCAGATTAAGCTACCAAACCTAATGAAGTAAAACTATCGGTTAAAGCTGGGAAAACTACCATCGATTAGGCAAGAAACATCTAATCTAAAAATGGACAATTGTGCGAGCATGCACGTCCTTATTGAAAGCGAGTTAACTGGAAGACTACCATCAGTTAACGAAAAACCCTAAAAGAAACTCCAAGTAAATAAGGCAAATCTCAGAATAGATATGCATGTGATGCCAATATCGAGTTAACTTGAAAGGGTAACACCAAGTTCAACTCATGTGTGTAATGTCTGTCCTGAGAGGTGAGAACTGAAGTTTACTGGTCGTGATCTCGAGCAATCAATCCCTCAACGGGATTGTTAACTGTATCACTATCATAAGACTGCGCCAGAGGATTTGACCCGAAGAATACTATGTCTTCGGTGCAGCATATCCTCACCGGTATACGATAGAGACTAAAGTTGCTTCCTTGTTGCCTCATCAAACAATAATCTTTGACATGGCGTAAGGCGAGTAATCTTACAATAGCAGTCTCCCCCAGAAAATGGTAGCGGATGAGTGCTGGAGCTCGGTGAACATCGGTAAAAGCTCCGTAAGCAAGAGCTCACCTGATCTGAAAGCCAGCGGCTTACGTTGGCGGAGATACTAGAGTCCTCACAAACCCGGTGCACTAGTGGCGTTGCTCTGCTCTCGGTAGCTTGATGCTAAAGTGTCTTTCTATCTTTGCCACGAAAATCCAGCTGTGTTTTCCAAAAGAGTAGATAAGCTATACGTCCTCTGCATCATCCGGCATCATGCCTGCTGGGGTGAGCAATCATAATCTCATCTGGGACTTTGTTAATTGCTATCTGGGTTTCACATCCACGAGAGGCGAATCTGAAGCTCTGGTGCGTTGTCTGTAAAATGATATATCTGCCGTAAGCATGGCCTCTAGCAATGAACTCCTCCTCCCATTCCTCCAAACGCTTGCCATATGCAACTAAGTGATTGAGCTGACTTTGCTCTGCTGGAGGCTCAAGCATCGGTGGGAGTGTGTTAATGGCATCGGGGTCTGTAGCCTGCGAGAACAAAATATACCCGGCCGGTATGCGATTCAATGAGGGGCCTGCTTATCTTCTCGTCCTTTGAAGTATTCTATCCGCAGCATGCGTAGCAACTTGTAAGAGATCAACTGAGTGCGGCATGTGCCTTTCACGACCAAAGTGCGCGTGACAGCTTCCGCACCGTCACGGTTGAATTCCGGCCAAGTTCTTCCCTATGGAGTGCACTGAGTCTCAATGACAATCTCCATATCGATTGAACTATACTCTCGTTTGGACCGCAGTAAAGATACTCTTGTGGAAACATCTGATAAACTCAATAAAGAAATTATAGGGAATGATTGACAACATGGGATGGCTGCTCCTCTTCCTTCCAAAGTGACTTGATCCAAGATTGAATGCCGGCTAATGCTACCTAGAAGGGTCTATACTGAGGAAGTTGCTTGGTGGCGTGTGGGAGGCCTCCTTTGCGAGGTGGAGAGTCTAAATCCAATTTCTAATGTGGTGGGACTGAGTGGCGATCTGAAACTGGGTGTAGGAACTTGGTGAACCTCGGAGCCTTGGTGGACTCTGAAGCTGGTCTTTGAGCTGGCTGTGGCCAGGGTGTCTGTCGAGCTCCATGTGTGTATAACAGGCTTAAGCGCCTTGCCTTTTGAATTGTTTGGCACTTGACCTTTCTTGGGAGGGTTACTCTTCTTCTGTTTAGGTTTCAACGAGGAAGTTAGTGAAGGATCCACCACTGGCGGCTCTGCTCTAGGCACATTTACCCTCCTGGTCTTCTTGCTGTCGAGGTAAAGTATACTGTTTTGAATAACTCTACTTGACCTCTCCTTTACTGTTG